>OZ016503.1:13191133-13274380 GCA_963966595.1 Physocephala rufipes
GTTCAGATCCTGCGTTCAATTTGTTACATGAGCGAAAACTACAAATTCTGTAAGGTTTCACAAACGTGGGAGGGGAACTCGTAAGAAATAACCGATTTTTGCTTTGCCTATCATTCGTCATGTGTTTGTATTCTAGTCCAGTCGGCACAGTGTTACCATGTATAAAGACTGCTAGGTATGAGTGCGGTCGTTTAAGTAAGGTCTCTATATTTTCATATATATAACAAATTTATTTATTTACTAAATTTTTAAGTAATTTTAAATGTTGAACATTTCCATAATTTTTAACATTATATCAATTAAAATGAAATGTTTTTGTAGACGTTGTTTCAATTTTACCATGCAAATCTCAACAAGTTCAGCATTACTTTTAACATTACCCCCGTAATATCATATAAAAATTTGCTATGGCGTAACCTGGCAACAATGGCAAAGCAGAAACGACTGGTTATTTTATGCGTGCTATATGACACTTGAACGCATGCAATCGAATGTTATGGAATTCGTGTTTTCGGAAAATCTTTCGAAAGGCATATAAAAGTAGCAAATACATACGTCACAAAGACATGGGATAGGATGCGTTCGAGTTTATTTTTTTTCTGACAACGGAACATCTGTTTTACGAAAATAACAAAAGAGAACAGAGAATAGAATCGAACTGAACGCAGGATGTGAGTTTACAGAATAACCTGGTAAGTCAAACGTTTAATGACATGTTTGCCGATAATATCGCTACCACCGGTTACCAAAACTTCTCCATTTTTATCAGTTGACTCTACCAATAGATGAGTTAATAAAAAAATAATTAACTCACCTTTCGGTACCTCTGGATGTTTCACCAAAAAGCCTTACCGTACATAACATGACTTGCGAATAGAATGAACGAGATTCCTGAGGTAGTGAAAAACTCCGGAAAAGCTGACTTTTAAAAATTTCACACCGGCAAAAAACGCGAGATTTTATGCGCAAAGTTTACATTCGGTGAGACACGACTAAAAATATTTGTAATAATCAGTTAAATCACTTGAACCACAAATGCTTCAAGCGCGCTTTCGGGAACAATTTTCGGAACATTGTAATGATCCTGTACAGGGAACAGGGCACTGTATTTTTGTCCACAGTATGGACGCCACGCGCAGATAATTTAAAATAGCCTTGGTTATCAATAATTTATTTTCACAAAGGTTCAACTAAGAGCCACAGAATTAATTTGAGCAGAAAAATTAATACGAACAATTGTTAACACAATTAATTACTTACATTATATCATTAATAAATGGCATACGTGACCTCACTATGGTGAACTACGCATTCATATCTAAGAGCCCTGTAGAGATTCCCATCTCATTATCGCTGGTATTAATTTATCAAGAACAAACGCAGTTATTTCATGCGCATTAGAATGTAACAAAACTAAATTGCATAAAATATTATAATTTTTAATATAATTTATTAATATAGTTAATGAAACAGGACCACCAGGAAAAACTACACTAAAAGGAACACGATATCAAATAATTTATTTGAACAAGTTCTCGCATCACCTTATTAAGGGCTCTGCTACCATTACTGTGAAGCCAAGCATTAATCGCACTTACAAGCAACACAATTCATATTTATTAATAGTTTACTCCTGTATACAAATACTACAAATATATATATATGACTATTTTTGTGTTCAGTTGAAACTATATTATTAAAGGGTTTCTTTCTTTATGGTAAACCATATATTTTAACTCTTAAGGTACAAGTAGTCAAGTCGAACGTAGTGAGACTTGGCATATAATACGTGATGGCGACTAGTGAAGACGTCAAAAGAAAATCAAATTTGAATATCAGCATGTATTTTTTATCTTTTATTTATTTATTGTAGAACACGAATGAGAAATCTATAAAGCTGCCTCGTTATGCCCCATACTTGGTACAAGGAACCATAAATAGCAAGCATAGCTGCGTGAAATGTTCCATAACTCAACGAGGGAGGAATAAATTTCAATAGGCCTCTCCGTTCCGTCACAATTGCAATAACCGTATACATTGGTTGCCATAAGAGGTTGAGGTCTACGCCACGTCCCGCTGAGTAACGACTCGACTATTTGTACCTTTAGGTTACTAGCTGCTCACGTTGATAACTTAGCCTATACGGAATTATTTATTCATCATCGTCAAGTGAAGCTCTTGGAAAATCAAATGTATAAAACGTGTGACATTAGCATACCTTAATTATTTATATACCTCCCCGTTATATTCGATGATTTTTGTGTTGCCTACACGTGCGGCGCTTACTACTTAAAACTTACTACTTATATAATATAATATACGAATCCTGCTGCGTAAGCTTCAAACTACTATCGAGTTTGTAACGAGTTTTGATTCTCAGCTGGGATATGCTCAGCCGTTCCAGGGCTCATTTTAGAGAGATCTCGTAACCCTCTTCAACAACGAAAAATCGTTACTAATTCGGAATTTCTCACGATCGACTTATGGAGTCGATCTATTCACTGACTACTGTCAGCTCGGGGGAAATTTATGGTAGATGGTTTTTCTTCTACTAATCTTCTTTATTCGTAAATAATTGCGATTGTTAAAAATAAGGCTGTGTTAAATTCTAAATTATAATCTAGAGACAGGCTCCGTCTGTCTGGCAACTGGAGGTTGCTTACTATATTCCGGTAACAATATTTTCTCTAATATACGGATATAGCGAGACTTATTTGTAGAGATAAAAGATTAAATCAAACTGAGCCGCCAAAGAAAATATGTAGCAAGAATCTGCCAAAAGCTGACCTGATTCTACCTGGAATATACTGCCGGAAGCTGATCTGTTCCGTTCCAAAATTATAGTTTCAAGAATCCGCCGAAAGCTAACCTGATTCTGCCAGGAGAATAGCTCACGGAAATGCCGAAAGCTGACCTGCTCCGGACTCAAAAATATTCTGTAAGAATCTGTCGAAAGCTGACGTGATTCTGCCAGGAGAATAGTTCACAGAACTGCCAAAATCTGACCTGTTCCGGACTCAAAAATATTCTGCAAGAATCTGCCGAGAGCTGACCTGATTCTGCTTCAAAATTATAGTTGCAAGAATCTGCCGAAAGCTGACCTGATTCTCCCTCATATGTCCTTATGCTTGCCAGCGAATAAAGAACCTCAATTAAAAAAAGAAAATAACCTTAAATCGATTTTATTTTTAAACTACCTGTGAATTATTACTCACGAATGAGGCGAAGCAAAATGCAATAATGAGATTAGGGATACCAACGATTTCAATTTGATTTTAAATCAAAGATTTTGTGTTGGAGATGTCAACGCAATATTAAATGTTTATGGATTTTGGAACGATTTTCCGTCATCCCTTGTCAATTCTGATCTGTAAACAAACCGGTTTCGGCGATGTGCCATCTTTAGTGTTTTTTCCGTTCTCGAGAAACGGAGAAAACACTGAAGAGAACGGAAAAAACACTGAAGATGGCACATCGCCGAAACCGGTTTGTTCACAGATCAGAATTGACAAGGGATGACGGAAAATCGTTCCAAAATCCATCATCACCGTACCCTGTCGGAAAAATATACAAAAATCAAGTAATTAAATGTTTATGTTCTTGAGAACATATCTAAATTGTAACTATCACGAATTCGTGGTCCTAAATTGTAACTATCACGAATTCGTGGTCGTTACAAGTTTAGCAAATTTCATAATTTTTATCACTGCACACAACAATTTGAAACTCATCTGATTTGCAATTTCAGATGCTTCGATTTCTATGCTACATTAACAAAGTTTATAGTTAGACCGTTTATTTACAGACTAGATTATTTAAATTTGCGCATTTTGTCCATATGCAAAAAGTTTTCCGGATCGGTCTTGCGTCGCCTGTTTCTATCTAATGTTGCACAACTGCAGTCATTCCAAATTTATTGTAATCATGTATGGAGCTATACTTTTCCAATAGAGGTTTTGCATTTATTCTTTCTAACCCACTCAACTCATTCATCCAATTGTTTGTGACGATGGAAATTTTTTGTGCTTCGTTTGCAAAGGTCGTTCTTGCATTTCTGGGTTGAGTTATCGCAATTAATCTTCCACTCCTAGGTATTGTCCTATCATCACGCCTTGATTAGGATTGACCGGTCTTATGAGGCCATTAACTCCACGACTTGGAATCCAATCATTATTGCTAGTTTGCACAAGGTTTCGTCCGACCAATATATCTGACGTCAATCACGTTCTCTCTATTATCCACAGGTTGTGAGTCTCAAAATCTCCATCAACACGTGCCCATAAAATTGCTTCGGACTTTGCTGGAATCCGTTGTTGGTTACTTATACTCACATTCCTTATCTGAGGCTGCTCATAGCCGGTGTTTAAAGGTATTTTCACATTCTGGGATGTCAGCATTCTTTTTCTTAAATTTAGTCGGGCCGTGGGCCAGCATGAAGTTGACACCTATAATTACCTCATCTACTATTGCAGCCAATAAAAAGGTGTGACGCACTTTAAGCTTTCCCACATGCACGGTACACTCCAATTTTCCATGCATTTTGGCTTCTTCTTCCGTATGAGTCCGTAATTTGTAACCAATCAGTGACTCTATGTTACCTTCTGCAACGTGTGATCTAATAATAGTGTGTTGCGCACGTATCCAGAGTCAAAAACAGTATTTGTCCATTCACAGCTCCATTTACTGTAAAGTTGTCGTTATTCCGATGTATCTGTGAAGCGGAGAGAGTGGAGCAATCAGTAGATGGGACCAGCTCACGCCCCTTGCGGCTAGCCCGTTTTAGTTTAACAGTTGGTCTTGTTTCGTAACGCCACTCCCACTTCCGGCGCCCATCTTCCTTCCCTTTTTCATTTCTGCTTCGAGTTGCCCTGCGCTCTCTTGCCTTTTCACAAAAGTAGCATTTACATCCGGAACTTCTGCGCGAATCTGTGACCATTTCTGAATCTGAATGTCTCTCATGAAATTTCTCATGTATTCGCTTTGGTCTAGCTCCAGTCGATGAACGCTAGGTGGTGGTTTACTAAAGAGACTTGCTGTTTCTTGTGTCATGGCATATGACACTGTTTCGGCAAACGTGTTCTTCATTTCGATGTTTGCTGCTCATCTAGTATTTCTTTGACAAATGCCTCGAACTTGAGCGTCTCAATCACTTCAGCTTATGAATCGTCATAAGCCAAAAGAGCGAATATGTCTGATGCATATTCCTGAAGTGACTCGTTAACTCTTTGACATCGATTTAATAATTCCATCTGGAAAACTTTTTCCTTGTTGTCACTGCTATATCGACGTTCACGGGCTGTCGTTATTGCGTCATAGTTTCCCTTTTTATCGCCAGAAACCGTCTCTAGAACTTCTATTGCAGATCCCTTAATAGAGCACTAAAAGTGCTACTTTATCTGCCGTGTTCCAGTGATTGTTTTGTGCTGTGGTTTCAAACTACATCTCGAAAATTCTAAATGGCATAGTTGCGTCAAGGGTTGGAGCCTTCGATTTCGTTTAACTAATGTCTGTGACTAGCCCTCAGGACGCCATTTCTCTGTCAAGACGCAAAACTTTTGATTCCAATTGCTGTAGTTGAGTTTTCATTTTATCCTCTTACCAGCAACTTGGCAGAGTTCCCTTCAAACCGTAATAGTTGATTCTGTAGTTCTGAAGTATTGTTTGCCGGCTGCTGCTGTAATTGTGAGCTATTCATTAGATGTGCTGCTGTAGTTGTGGTGTTATTTTTCAATTCCTCTATGTGTAGGGATAATTGCTGTTAGCAGTTAGCAAGCATCGAGATGGAATTCATGCTCTTCTACGTTAACACCGACACTTTCCATTGCCACGCAACCGTGCTTGCAAATCTGCCTTTCGACATGTCACAGGCAATCTACAAGCTTCCAACTCTTCTTAGTTCTGCAATTCTTAATTCAGCAAATTTCACCGTAGTGCGAGATTATTCAACAATCCCACTTCCCATGTGAATATTTCCGGTTCAGTCTCTGAATTGTGAATAATTCAATTAAACAATTAAATTTGATGCTGTTTTTCGTCTGAGTTTATTTCACTTATATTTTAAATGCATTACTTTCTACTTTATACTACTTAAGTAATGTAATTCGCTTTGTAATCTCATTATGTGTTTTCAGTAGCCAGATTCGAGTTGACAGCTGACGCAGCTGCGGCCACATTTATACCCCGGAGACAATGGCATCGAAAGTTCTAAAATTAGCTAGTAAGTTCCTACTGTATTTGGTATGATCTCTAGTGTAGTGACGTAGTTGCATTATCGTGCGACACAAATGGTGGCCGCTTTCGCAATAGTTCGCCGTGCTGCGCGAATTTGTAACAATATGAAATTGTCTTGTAACGTACAGGCTTATCGACAAAATATTTCAAAACATAAATTGACATGATATGGACAACATCTTTCGACTAGTACCCTTGTCATATACTTCCCACTTACAATTCATTAGATTTTGCCACGAGTATTTAAAGGCGTAACACTGAGTGAGCAGAGTTCAATTGTGATACTGTTGTAATCTACAACAATACCAAAAATTACCAAACAAATTGGAGCTGTCCCAAAATTTTAATTTTGGAAGGGTTATTGAAGTTAATATCATGCTAGAAACGAATAGGAATTCGCTCGCGATTTCGGTCGCAGCGATGCGTCAAAAACGCACAGGCTCTTATGGAAATTGAGAAAAAATTAAATATGGGTGCCGCCTTTGGAAAACAATTAGCTACCATTATTACAATAGACGGTGCAGTCCTGGGTGACCTTACCAGATAAAATACACAAAAATTTATATAGTCTTGGACATCTTCTGCACTCCACTTTTTAACATTCTGAAGAAACAGAATAAATAAATGGAATAAAAATCATATAAATGGAATAATCAAAATAGTTCTACTTCAAAATTTTCTAGGTACATGTATTTTAAAATTATATTTAACGTGACCTAATCTAGTGTTGAAGAAGTTAACGTTGGCCGAAACTTAAATACCCTACACCCACAGGATCTAACCGTGTTCCCAGTAGAGACGCGAATAACGCCCACTTTTTACAGAACAATTTATTCATGATTCAGTTCCAGGATAAAATTTTGCCTTCAAATGAGTTCTAAATCGATGAAACAGAGCTCCGTATGTGCATATATTCATATTAGTTATCAAAATTAGGCGCGATTCTCATTCGATTTCGAAGTGGTTCTGCTAGGCGGGCCATGCCAGCTTTTTTTAGCATTCGCGGTTCAGTTCCACGATAAAATTTTGTCTTGCAATTCACTCTACAACCATAGAAATTGGGCTCCGTATGTGCATACATTCATATAAGTTACAAAAAGTAGGCGTTGTTCTCATCCAATTTTTTCATCCATTTTCAATACCAACCTGCTTAAAACAACATAGAACATTTTTAGATAGAATATTTAATAGAATATTTTTGGCAAATTTCATGACCATATCCCCTTTCGTAATCACGACTTTAACAGAGAGACAGACATACAGACAAACAGACGGACGGAGGGAGCTAAATCGACTCAGGAGATTGTTCTGAGCCAGAGTATATATACTTTTCCGTACCCATTACACCTCCTTTAATGCGTCAAAATTACAAATTTAATATACCCTCAACCCTTTGGTCGTAGGGTATAAAAGACTGTTTCAATTTCAGCCCAATTAGGAATTCTCATATATTTATGAAAATTACATTTTAACGTTTGGAATATATTACGAAATTACAACACTGGAAGGGATTTAATTAAAGTATATTCTAAATCGAGACACAATTGAGCAGAAAATTGTTACTAGATAAGATTCCGTTCGAATAGACCGTGCTTTTCGCAACGCCCTTCCAATTTCTGCACAAGACTGCCCCGGTTTATGAAGGTTGGTAGATATTTTTTATATATAATCCTCGTATGTAAACCCCAAAATGTTGTAAAATAAAACCGTATCATTGAATGGGACAAAAAATATCTCCACGTAGGCAGAGTTGAGGTTTATGTTATATTCCGTGCCTTTACATAACTGGGCATATCCAACTTTAGTCCGTCTCTGACTTCGAAGAAAGTATATGACAACGTAATAGTATCTATAAATTCCATTTTAGGATCCTCCATGAACTCTGGGTCAATGTAAAAAAAAACAGGCATATCAACCTAAAAGTACACTGCAGTATTTTGTGACTGTTAATGAAAATATGTTCGATAGCTTACTTCTTCATGCGGATTAAGCTGCTGTTCTTCAAAGCAGAAACACTGAATTTTGTTGAAATACGCACCCGCTTCGAACGGTATCACATTATATGTGCTTATACCTATGACAGGCTGGTCGGTTGGGTTACGCGCCGTGTAAAATGCAAGTGCGGTTTGGCCTGGTGCAACTTTTATTTCATACTGCTGAGGTCTGAAATTCCAACGCATGGAACTTGCAGTATCAGCATTAAAACGTATTTTCACGAGGCGATCCTTAATAGGTTGCATACGTTCGACTTTCTGGGCATCGTGACTTTTAGTAGTTCCACCATAGCTGTACGCCTGTCGACGAACAAGTATATGGTCTAAGCGCCGATTTTTTTATTTTTGCCATTATATTTTACCGTTAAAATCAAAAATAGGTGAATTATTTTTTGGGGATGGTCGTCATCTCGGATTTAGTACTTAAATATCAGATAAACGCAGTGTCATATCTCTACAACCTAGCATGGTATCAGTAAACAAGACATCTTCAACACCGTTTGAAATATCTATTTATTGTCTATCGTTAATACAATACACGACATTTTTGTCGATAACTTTATAGTTTAGAGGTTAAAGTAATAATTGTAAAATCTAAATGTAAAAAATCAATTTTTTTTAATTTGAAAAATTGTAGTATATTCTATTAGTTTTACTATGTAATTATTTATAACCATTTGCAGGAGTATTTATATATCACAACCCTCAGCTCGTAGAATACTCTCGTAAATATTTTGCTTTGCATAAAAGGCCGCCTTACATATATACTTTTTATGCAAAGTATTGCATACAAAGTATATATGTAAGGCGGCCGTTGGCCGCGGCAAGGATTACAATTCTTAGATCGTTGAATATTCTCGTAAATATAATTTTGTTTATATAAAGAGTATTAATATATGGCGGCCTTCGGCCGCAGCTAGGATTATAGTCTTCGGTAAAGACAACAGTCGCAACAAAATAAGTTTGTTTTCATGAGGATCCTTTATACACTTTATATATTGTAACTTAATTTTCATTCTAAATAATTACACATCAAGACCCATAGAATAGTCAGTATTATCATTTAGCATAATAAAATTACATAAGCTAAAGTAAAGTATATCATGTTTTATTGTTTTAAAGGTATAAAGCTTTTTAATAGTGAGAACTCTTTGATACCTAAATGTACTTGTTGGTAAGAAAAACTTATTAAAAGAAAACAAATTACGTAATTTTACAAATATTACTTTGACTCGTAAAGTATAATTATATTGATAAGTATATTATATTAATACCTATTTTTATATTACATATGGCTATTGTGATACCATGTTTCGTTGAAGTGATATTACATTGCGTTTACCTAATATTTTAATGCTTCTATATACAAGATAACAGCCGTCCCCCAAATTTTTCGTTACTTTCGTTTACAGCAGCAAGATATAACGGTGAAAAATCAAAAAATATAGAGCTTGGATGGTGTTCCATATTTATACCTATAAAACAAATGGTGGTTTGGAATGGTGGAAATTTTCTTACTTGGCAGAACATTGAGTACAGTGGCACTGCGGCATAGCTAAGCCCCATTATAAGAACTCCACCGGCTGTAACATAATACAATGTAGTTCTCGAGCTTTTTTTAATGGTATCAGCATTTATTGGAGGTCTCTTGCTACCACCCAATGTGCCAACAAAACGTCGCAGCGACCGTTGGTTTCTAAGAATTGTAGTGGTATTCAGAAAAAACTTACAAATCCCTGGCAGGCCGAAAAAGGGCCCTGACATCATCCTACGCACAATTTGGATATTTTAATTAAATTTTTTTGGCATATGCTTATAAATGAAACCATTTATGGACCGCCTCCGTTTTCCTTACTTGAAGTCAGCTGCTGCCAGAGACATCGAGATAGGAAACTCTTTTCCCGAAAAAAAATGTGTCAAAAAAATGTCAAAATTTTACACGACCGAAACTCACGTACAGGGGTAATGTATACGCAAGCGTAATTCACCAAATTAAATGTCACGTATGTATTTCATGAAAATATGTAAACAGTTCGCTTCGACAGTTTGATTTGAAAGCACGTTTTGTTCTCTATAGTGAAAATAATAAGAAAAAGAGTCACGAAAAAGAATTTAAATTCAATAAGTTCTATATAGTTTAAGTGAAAGAAAATATTAATATGTAAAAGGAGAACAGAACATGGGCTTCAGCTAGAATTCGAATGGGTTGGCCAACACCACTTTGAGCTGGCCAACACCACTGGTGTCTTGTTTTCATGTCACCACAAATCCCAAAATAGAATAAAGAGCTGATGAATATTGTGAAATCGCGTAGGAAGGAACAACAAGAAAGAGTTAAGGACGATGTTGACATTACTCCGGATGAACTCAATATTGCCATAACTCGTCCTTTGGTGATGGCAAACAGCAAAATCAAATACTATGCGCGGATATTTTTGAGACCGAAAATGTAGAAATCGAGCCGTTGCGAACGTTGTTTAGGAAACCTAAGAAGAAAACGCGTTAAATTCAGCTGATGCTGAGAATATTGAACCAAAAATGGGTTTAGTAAAAAGCACCGGAAGTAAATGTCTGCTAAAAGAAATCCACAAAAATAGCAGAGAAAGATTTTTGAGAGCGCTGGAAGGAAAGAATCAATACCTCCTGCATGAAGTCCCCATGAATGGCAATGAGACTTTATAAAATTTAGAACGTATAGAAAGCGCGAAGTAATCCAAAAAACAATATAATGATCGAATTCTAATTAATTTTGAATATTTTCCTTTCTAGAAAAGAAGCAGCAAAGAAGTGAAAAAACAGACGCAAAAAAGACAACGGAGGGAACAGTATCAAAAATGGAAGTAGCCAAAAGGAATTTATTTGATGAGAGCAGCAGTAGTGAAACGGATTATATATTTGCAAAACTTGATCGCTTTGAAAATGTTTATATATTTGAAATTTGTAATCCTTGATAGTTAAATTGTTAATTTATTTTAATTATATTAGTTAATATTTTAATAAAAAGTGCTTATTTTTCATTTTACGTAAATACAATACAAATTATTCCTTTGTTTCCTATAGTAAATAAATGAAAACAAAATTTCCATCAGAGGGCTGTGTGCACTTCCACGTCACCCAAGAGGTATGCACATTGGCGCGTTACCGGTTTTTTTTGGATGTCCGTTTCCCCAGCCTATAACACCCATATAACCATCCTCGAAACATGTTCGCAAGTCCGGCATTCCTATTCTTTGCTTAAATTTATTTAAATTTACAATTTTTTAAAATTACAAATATTTTATAGTGTGGTGAAAAAAATTGTTTGAGAAATTATCACAGCGGTACAAAATAAATTCATAAATAGAAATAAAACAGAATGAAATAGACAAAATGCACTTAAGTAAATGGAAACATTTTATGAGCATCCTTAATGTCCCAATTGAAATAATCTAATCTGAAAATAAATGGTTTAGCTAAAACCCATGTTAATATAGCATAGAAATTATCGAAGCGCTTAAAATTTCAATCCAAAATGGGTTCAAATTTTTGTATGCTGTACCAAAAATTATGATATTTGGTCGATTTGATAGTTGTTCGATGCATAGGCAGCAATACTAATATATTATTTTATTAATATTTTTAATAATTAACAAAAAACCTGAATATAATACTTATTACTGAATACTGGCAACACTGCTTTAATGCGAATACCCAAAATGGGCCATTAAGTAGTAAGCGCCGCACATGCTGGGAACACTAAAATCATCGAATTTATGGGAGAGGTGAAGAAATAATTAGGATATGCCAATGCCACATGCTTTACACATTTGATTTTTCAAGAGTTTCTCTTGATGATAATAAATATGATGATAATAAACAAATAATACCGTGTATGTGCGGTTATTAATATCAGCACCAGAAGCTCAAAAGTTATATAAAATGAATTACGACGAAGAAAGGAACTTATTAATAATAATACAATTTTATTTGAAACTAAAAATAGTCATATTTGTGTATTGATATACTCAAGTAAAATCTTTTATATCTTACATGAACCAGTGCGGCTAACACTTGGCTTCAAATTGTAGCATAGTGGTTAATAAATCAATGTGAAGAATTTTATCAAATAAATTATTTGATGTAATTTTATTTTAGGTTATTTTTAGATTCTGGAGTCCAAAAATTGGCTTAAATGATTTGAGCATTCTATTAACCTCTTGTGCATTAATCACGAGTCTGACTCGTGTAAACTTGTTTTGACTTTGTAAGCCAATCACGAGTGCTATTCGTGTAAACTAATTTTTACTTTGTGAAACTATCACGGGTACTACTCGTATGAATATAAATTTACTTTGTGATAACACTATAAATGAAATAATCCACTTTATTTCACTTCGAATTTTTTTAAATAATTATTTCAGGCACATAATTTATAAATAAGTAATCATTTCAAACTTTACAATTTATTTAAACAATTAAAACTACAAGGGGTTAACGAAGTCAATCGAATTTGTTATACACTAAAATATTTCTTAAAATTGAGTTTAATTTATGTTTTTATGCATATGAAATAAATACGTTTATTTATAATTAGTTACCATATTTGGTCATATATAATAGTTAGTTATTTTATACAAATATTTTTTATAACAATGTATACAAATATTTTAGTTATCAAATAAATCATGCGCATGTTGTCTACGTATCTTAAATCAAAAAAGTGTACATGAAAAAGAATTGAATTCTATAAACCAATAACTACGTTGGCATATTAAAACATAGCTGGTGAACTTATGAAATGGATTGTCATTCGGGGTCTGAAAAAGGTATAATGGCCGGGTCTTATGCTTGAATTTCTAAGAAAAAATCATTAGTCAGGGTCTTAAACATAAAATTTCCACGGAAGAAATCATGAGTCAGGGTCTTTAACTCACGAACACTACCTTAAATCAGAGTTGTAGTTAGAGAAGTTTCCTATCTCGTTATCTCTGGCTGCTGCAATATATCGAACAGCTGAACTACTATGATACAGAAATATCAGAGATAATGAGATAGGAAACTCCTTCCCCCAAAAAAATGTGGTAAAAAAAACCAAAGTTTTACTCGACTGAAACTCACGTACGGGGCCTTTAAATATGTTCACCATAGTTACTCACGTGTGACATTTCGTGATAATACTATGTAGTAAGTTATCTCTGCAATGAAGTCTGAATTTTGAGGAGAACAGGAATAAGGAATAGGAATAATTGCCAGAGAAAATGAAATAGAAAACTCCGTTCCCAAAAAATTGTAGCAGAAAAAAGACAAACTTTTACACCACCAAAATTCATGTACAGAGTTTTTGGATATTTTGCGATGTTCACCATTGTTATTTCACGTATGTCATTTCATGATAATATTATGTAAGCAATTTATTAATTTGACATTTATTCATATTAGCTATAGTTGTATTCATAATAACTCTGACTCTCAGTTGAATACTGGTGAAAATAAATGGGAACATCTTTCCATTAAGCAATTTCCTTCGATTCTTTTGAATTTGTTGTTTTTTACGTTGATTCGAACAACAACAACAACATTTTTATCTATCGCCTTCGGGGGCGCGGCTAGGGCCTTCAAAGTTTGAAGTATAACCGTCGATATGGCGTAAACTATTCTAGGTATTTGGATTAAATTGGTAATGTCGGAAAGCTAAGAAATGCTGTTAATTTATATAGTATAGCATTCTATCCAAATCTTCACAATTTTTGAAATAAAAGCAATATCATGTATTAGTACCTTTTTTCCGCATTCTAAAATTTTTCCCACAAACAAAATACGTAACTCACCTATACATTAATATAAAAAATAAGAAGGAGGATATTAATATCAATCATATCAAGCAAATTTATTTCAACCAAATCGGTGCTGGATTTTTAGAGACACCTTCTTTTAAAGGGGAGTGAAGACTTTTTGCAAACTTTTTCTGTAACTATATACTTGTATGCTTTCAATAATAACACCTATCAATTTCGCAACGCTGGGCCTTTCCCTGCCGTGTCGGATATTGCGATGTATATGTGGTGATGGTAGTTTGGTTGGTAGTGCACTTACACCCTTATTCTAAGAGATGAGTCGAGACGAGACGAGAAAATGTTTGTACTGAAAAACAGCTGCTAATCAAGAAAACTCGTCTTTTGGTAATCCAAGAGACGAGTCGTTATTCAACTCGATTGTTACGTCTTTTTTCCTCGTCTTTTTGGTAATCTAAGAGACAAGTCAAGACGCGAAAGTAGGTTTTTTCTGCTAAAAAAAGTCGAGTCCTTTTGACTTGTCGTCTCCATATAAAATTAGAAGATTTTTAGGAAGATTTAATTTTAATCTTTATTTGTACTATTTTTAATGAAAAAAGAGACTTGGAAATGAATGAATTTAATTTCGAATTTTTTTAAATAATTATTTCAGGCACATAATTTTTAAATAAGTAATCATTTCAAACTTTACAATTTATTTAAACAATTAAAACTACAAGGGGTTAACGAAGCCAATCGAATTTGTTATACACTAAAATATTTCATAAAATTGAGTTTAATTTATGTTTTTATGCATATGAAATAAATACATTTATTTATAATTAGTTACCATATTTGGTCATATATAATAGTTAGTTATTTTATACAAATATTAGTTATAACAATGTATACAAATATTTTAGTTATCAAATAAATCATGCACATGTTGACTACGCATCTTAAATCAAAAAAGTGTACATGAAAAGGAATTGAATTCTATAAACCAATAACTACGTTGGCATATCAAAACATAGCTGGTGAACTTATAAAATGGATTGTCATTCGGGGTCTGAAAAAGGTATAATGGCCGGGTCTTATGCTTGAATTTCTAAGAAAAAATCATTAGTCAGGGTCTTAAACATTTAAATAATTATTTCAGGCACATAATTTATAAATAAGTAATCATTTCAAACTTTACAATTTATTTAAACAATTAAAACTACAAGGGGTTAACGAAGCCAATCGAATTTGTTATACACTAAAATATTTCATAAAATTGAGTTTAATTTATGTTTTTATGCATATGAAATAAATACATTTATTTATAATTAGTTACCATATTTGGTCATATATAATAGTTAGTTATTTTATACAAATATTAGTTTTAACAATGTATACAAATATTTTAGTTATCAAATAAATCATGCACATGTTGACTACGCATCTTAAATCAAAAAAGTGTACATGTAAAGGAATTGAATTCTATAAACCAATAACTACGTTGGCATATCAAAACATAGCTGGTGAACTTATAAAATGGATTGTCATTCGGGGTCTGAAAAAGGTATAATGGCCGGGTCTTATGCTTGAATTTCTAAGAAAAAATCATTAGTCAGGGTCTTAAACATAAAATTTCCACGGAAGAAATCATGAGTCAGGGTCTTTAACTCACGAACACTACCTTAAATCAGAGTTGTAGTTAGAGAAGTTTCCTATCTCGTTATCTCTGGCTGCTGCAATATATCGAACAGCTGAACTACTATGATACAGAAATAGCAGAGATAATGAGATAGGAAACTCCTTCCCCCAAAAAAATGTGGTAAAAAAAACCAAAGTTTTACTCGACTGAAACTCACGTACGGGGCCTTTAAATATGTTCACCATAGTTACTCACGTGTGACATTTCGTGATAATACTATGTAGCAAGTTATCTCTGCAATGAAGTCTGAATTTAGAGGAGAACAGGAATAAGGAATAGGAATAAGGAAATAGGAATAATTGCCAGAGAAAATGAAATAGAAAACTCCGTTCCCAAAAAATTGTAGCAGAAAAAAGACAAACTTTTACACCACCAAAATTCATGTACAGAGTTTTTGGATATTTTGCGATGTTCACCATTGTTATTTCACGTATGTCATTTCATGATAATATTATGTAAGCAATTTATTAATTTGACATTTATTCATATTAGCTATAGTTGTATTCATAATAACTCTGACTCTCAGTTGAATACTGGTGAAAATAAATGGGAACATCTTTCCATTAAGCAATTTCCTTCGATTCTTTTGAATTTGTTGTTTTTTACGTTGATTCGAACAACAACAACAACATTTTTATCTATCGCCTTCGGGGGCGTGGCTAGGGCCTTCAAAGTTTGAAGTATAACCGTCGATATGGCGTAAACTATTCTAGGTATTTGGATTAAATTGGTAATGTCGGAAAGCTAAGAAATGCTGTTAATTTATATAGTATAGCATTCTATCCAAATCTTCACAGTTTTTGAAATAAAAGCAATATCATGTATTAGTACCTTTTTTCCGCATTCTAAAATTTTTCCCACAAACAAAATACGTAACTCACCTATACATCAATATAAAAAATAAGAAGGAGGATATTAATATCAATCATATCAAGCAAATTTATTTCAACCAAATCGGTGCTGGATTTTTAGAGACACCTTCTTTTAAAGGGGAATGAAGACTTTTTGCAAACTTTTTTCTGTAACTATATACTTGTATGCTTTCAATAATAACACCTATCAATTTCGCAACGCTGGGCCTTTCCCTGCCGTGTCGGATATTGCGATGTATATGTGGTGATGGTAGTTTGGTTGGTAGTGCACTTACACCCATATTCTAAGAGATGAGTCGAGACGAGACGAGCAAATGTTTGTACTGAAAAACAGCTGCTAATCAAGAAAACTCGTCTTTTGGTAATCCAAGAGACGAGTCGTTATTCAACTCGATTGTTACGTCTTTTTTCCTCGTTTTTTTGGTAATCTAAGAGACGAGTCAAAGTAGGTTTTTTCTGCTAAAAAAAGTCGAGTCCTTTTGACTTGTCGTCTCCATATAAAATTAGAAGATTTTTAGGAAGATTTAATTTTAATCTTTATTTGTACTATTTTTAATGAAAAAAGAGACTTGGAAATGAGTGAATTTAATTTAGTTTAATTTGAATTTAATTGGGTTTGCAAAATATGTAAACATATGAAAACAGTATTTAAACAATACTTAATTTTTATTCGATGAATTTCATGAAATGTATATAATATATTGTAACAGAAGAAACCTGGAACGGGGAATAGAAAAAATAAACGCGAGAGCATAGAAAATCATCCGCGCATCCATTTGCAAATTACCGCGAATTTTTTGTGCAACTTGTCAGAAACCACAAGGTTTTTCACAGTGTTGGAAAGTGGCTATCGTAAATAGAATTGGTGCATACTTTTGACTGAAAATTGAGAAAATTTACGAAGAAAGCTGAAATGTTATTATATTAGTATCTTGCACAGTTTATTTTATATTGTTGCTATGTTTACTTTAAGTATTTCGTGAAGAAAAACAACTTATTTTAAATTTTGTGTATTCACCACATTGAGTATTATAAAATTTGTACCTTCCAATACTGTAAATATATTAGCCACCATAAACGAGACGTAAGAGCAAAACGAGGTAAACACCTCGTCTCTTAGATTTCTTCGTTCGTGACTCGTTAACGTTCAATAGTTTCCTCGTCTCTTAGAATAAGCACCTTAATGTTTTTCTTCTGCAATCTAAATCACAAATATTTGGATGAAATGAATTTTCTAAGATCACTATTAATATTCTCTTTCTCATTTTTATATTAGTGCATGGGTGAATTACGTATTTTTTGTGGGAAAAATATTTTTGAATGCAGAAAAAGGTTCTCCAATTTAATGTTGCTTTTACTTAATATACTTAATTTTTAATACTTAATTAAATACTTAATTTTTATTCGATGAATTTCATGAAATGTATTTAATATATTGTAACAGAAGAAACCTGGAACGGGGAATAGAAAAAATAAACGCGAGAGCATAGAAAATCATCCGCGCATCCATTTGCAAATTACCGCGAATTTTTTGTGCAACTTGTCAGAAACCACAAGGTTTTTCACAGTGTTGGAAAGTGGCTATCGTAAATAGAATTGGTGCATACTTTTGACTGAAAATTGAGAAAATTTACGAAGAAAGCTGAAATGTTATTATATTAGTATCTTGCACAGTTTATTTTATATTGTTGCTATGTTTACTTTAAGTATTTCGTGAAGAAAAACAACTTATTTTAACTTTTGTGTATTCACCACATTGAGTATTATAAAATTTGTACCTTCCAATACTGTAAATATATTAGCCACCATAAACGAGACGTAAGATCAAAACGAGGTAAACACCTCGTCTCTTAGATTTCTTCGTTCGTGACTCGTTAACGTTCAATAGTTTCCTCGTCTCTTAGAATAAGCACCTTAATGTTTTTCTTCTGCAATCTAAATCACAAATATTTGGATGAAATGAATTTTCTAAGATCACTATTAATATTCTCTTTCTCATTTTTATATTAGTGCATGGGTGAATTACGTATTTTTTGTGGGAAAAATATTTTTGAATGCAGAAAAAGGTTCTCCAATTTAATGTTGCTTTTATTTCCAAAACTGAAGATTTCGATAAAAGGTTGTACCACATAAATGAAACAGTATTTCCTTAGCTTTCCAACGGTACCTATCTAATCCAAATAACTAGCGTTATTAAATTAAATAACTAGCGTTAACTCTACGAAATATCGACGGTTATATTTCAAACTTTGAACGGTTATAGCCACGCCCCCAAAGGGGATAGAAAGAATGTTGTTGGAATTGGAGTAAAAAACAACCCCAATCAAAAAATTTGGAGAAAACAGCGAATTGCTTAATGGTAAGATATGCTAATAAATGGAACAGATATACTTCTACACAAAATGTTCGTTTTTTTCGAAGATTTCTTGATGTTGTTGTTATAGAGAAAAGCAACAACAAAGCTGTTGTCGCTCTCTCCAAGAGAGAGAAATTTCTGAGAAATAGATTCTTCAAATCCTTTAAGCTGCCCCGCGTAAATTAATGACAACAACTGTATACCTGATTCACCAAATGAAGACAGTAATACTATCCTTCATTTGCGTTAATAAACTTTTCTGCGAAATATGTTTATTGTTCAAAAAAACTTAAAATGTTCGTTTTTATTGCTTCCCCCCTGTTTATTAATTTTTTCTCTATAAAATATGTAATTAACCACCGTAAGTTTCAACATTTAGAAAAAAACACTCCCTAACTTGTTGCATATATTTTTTCATCCATATTGATGCATCAGTTGAGGAGAAAACACATTTTTAAACTCAAGGCGTCTTATGCATGAAGAACCGTCCTTCTTTGCAGAACATAAAACTGACCATGATCTTACGTTTTCACACGGCAACACTGACGACTATGTAAATGGGGTGGTGTATACAATGTGGATATAAATTTTTTACTGTTGTAAATTTTATCTATATATTCATGATAAAATTATTTTCACAACAGTAAAAGTTACTACATGAATTTGCCTGATAGTCGGTATTAAATTGGTGGTACCTCTTTCTTACCCATTATCGGTTGTGCGTCGAGCTGCCCTACATTTTCGTGCGAAGTGTCCTACTTTACCACAATTTTATCACTCGCTTTTGGAATACCTGCGTGAATTTGTGATCATCTTCAGATTGTTTCTCATTAACTTCTCCATTAATTCAGTTTGCTGGAGCTCCAATCGATGCTTTGCTTAGCTTAGGAGGTTTGCTGTTTCCTGTGTCAAGGCATATGACACTGTGTCGGCAAACGTTTTCTTCGTTTCGATGTTTTGCTGCGCGTCTATTATTTACATCCCGTATTCCTCTGACAAATGGCTCGATCTTTAACGTCTCAATCCCTTCACCCGGTGAATCGGCATAAGCCAAATGAACGAGACGCTCGGTGTCCGTTGCATATTCTTGCAGTGACTCGTTAGTCCTTTGACACAGATTTACTAATTCCATACGGAAAGCTTTTTTCTTGTGGTCACTGGTATATCGACGCTCAAGGGCTGTCATTATTGCGTCATAGTTTCCTTTTTCATCCTCGGAAACCGTCTGTAAAACTTCTGTCGCAGATCCTTTCATAGAGACCACTAAAGTTGGTACTTTATCTGCCGTGGTCCAGTGATTGACTTGTGCTGTGGTTTCAAAATGCTTCTTCAAAATTTTGAATGGTATAGTTCCGTCAATGGTTGGAGCCTTTAACTTTGTTAAAGTTTACTTTGTTTGTAACTGATAGCTGTGACTAGCCCACAGGACGCCATTTCTCTATCAAGACGCAAAACTTTCGATTCTGGTTGCTGTAATTGATCTTCCACTTTATCTTGTCTCGCCTCCAACTTGGCAGAGTTTCCTTTCATTCGTGATAGATTGCTCCTCCATGCGCAGGGATAATTTTGCTGCAATTCTGACTGCTGCGCCACTGCTGCCAGGAGTACGTTCATATCAAACGCTTGAACACGTTGTGGCTCTGACAGCTGCTCTTCGACTTTTGATGATGCTCCTGTTGCGTCAAGACGGAATTCATGTTCTTCTACATTAACGCCGACGCTTTCCACTGCCTCACGCAAACGTGCTTGCAAATCTGCCTTCCGTCCTGTAATAGGCAATCCGTCCTGTATATAGCCGTCCTCTCCTGTATAATTCCGTCCTGTGTATAGCCTCCAAGTCTTCTCTTAATTCTGAAATTCTTAATTCAGCTAATTTCACCATAGAACGAGATTATCCAACAATTCCACTTCTGACACCATTTGTAACGTTATTTGAAATTTCCCTTGTAAATATTTCAGGTTCCATCACTGGATTATGAATAATTTAATAAATCAATTAAATTTGCTATTACTTTTAGTCTGTTTATTTGCACTTTTATTTCAAAATTTAGTACTTTCTATTTCACACCACCTATATAATGTGCTTCGCTTTGTAATCTCACGATGTGCTCACTTCAATGCCAGATACGAATTGACAGCTATCGAAGCTACCGTACTATCGAAGCCGTATTTATACCTCAGATCCAATAGTTGTTCTAGAATCAGCTGGCATGTTCCTAATGTATTTGTTATAATCTCTATTGGAGTCAGAGATAAAGAGATGGGAAACTTCTGAACATGCAACTCTGATTTTGGTATTTGTGAAGTAGCGTTAGTCACTTTCAGGCCCAAACAATCAATGGAATTCCAGGAAATCGATGTTACAGACCCAAACAATTCGCGGAATTGCATGTTACAGACCCAAACAATATTTGAGTTTCAGACCCTCATAACATTTCGGTCTAAAATTCTCACCACCTTTGTTTAGATATTCCAACTTAGATATTGATCTATAAAATTAAATTCTATTTCATGTACACTTTTATGCTTTAAGCTGTGTACATGCATTGTGTTCATACTTACAGCCGTATTCTGGTTGATTGACTAAGCTCACCACATTGACAGAGCATGAAGAAAAAATTTATCGATTGACAGTTGTCAAGATTTCGTATTCTGGCAAAAAAATGAAAGTTCTCTTTTGTCAATAGCAAAAGACCACATGACAGCTGATTTTTTAATTCTTCAATTGTGTCGTTCTCAACTAAAATAAAAATGGAAGAATTCATCTTACTGCTTTTAAAAGCGACGAAGAGAAACGGATGCAAAAAATACAAAGGAGTCGTTTTTTAAGACACCTCAGCGATAAGAATGACCCGTTTCTATTGCAGGAAGAAATTTTTGTAAAAAATTTCCGGCTCAGCAAATATCTTTGCTCTTTGCTAATCCGTCACTTGAAATTCACCATGGGTGGTGAACTCTCAGAATTTTTCTGATGTCAAGTTCTCGCTAGAATACCATAATTTACTGAGCTTGACGAGGAAATAAATGAAATGAAATTTCGTGTAATAATTTAGTGATTCGCAAAATGGAGTGACTTATTTATTGGGGCAAATAATTCCAAAGAGGGTAAAATAAATTAAACAAATATTTAAAACAATTTACTTAAACAAATTCTGCATGTTGCTTTATTAACATTACCCCAAATCCAAGTGAAGGGCTTTGTTTTGATTTTCATGTTTACTAATCACTCGCCGAAGTAATTAAATTCCAGTGTATGTGGTTTAATAATCTTCATCTTAAATTAATATATTGTTAATATTTTATGAGAATATAAACGAAATGAAATGTGGTATAACGTTTTAATGATTTTTCGAAACGAAATGCTTTTCTTAATAGGCTAATCAAAGCATTCAAGTCAATTTTACATTATAAGTGATGGTAGAATTAATTAAACAAATATTTAAAAGAATTAATTTAATAATGTAATTATTAATAATAATGTGAATTAATGTAATTACTTTATATTTTCTATCTTCACTTTGAAGTAATATAAATAATTTAACAATTTATTTTTCTATCCTGAATAGTTTAGTTCAATTCAATATATTCAGTATTCACATTGAAAATATATATGAAAAATATATATTTTAAAATATAAATAAATCTTTTATATTTACTTGCACACATCTTAGTTTTTCAACATAATTGTGATGAATTCATCCTTAAGAGAAACTCTTAAAAGATAAAATGCATAAATACTGTCGTTGGCATACCTTAATTATTTTTTACCTCGCAGCTAGATTTGACCATTTTAGTGTTACCTGCTTATGCGGCTGGTAGTGTTTTAAGTGAATTTTTTAGCATTCGTATGAAAACAGTGTTGCCTGCATTTTGTAATGCGGTATAAACTAAATTTTATCATTAATTATTAAAAAGAGAATCATTAAACCAATTAATTAATCAAAGAATTCAATAATATCTATACGTAATTTTGATAGTCTTTAGTTCAAGTATTAATTTACGTTTTGAATTATTGAGATTTTTACGTAAAACATACTCGTATAATTTATGTACACGCTTCAATGCGTTTCATCAGTTTCGTATTTTTAAAGTATCGTTTTTGAATTGAATTTGCAGCGCTGGGCCTTTTTCGCTATATATTTTTTCAGCACGACTCTTAAATTTGCAAAATTAAAAAAAATTTTTATACATTCCAAAGATTTCTAATTTTGTTAAAAAATGCCATGTGTGCGAAAATGCAGTAAAGTTGGATGTGCAGGCGGTGGTCACTTTTTCAGGTTTCCGGACGCTGCCACCGATGGACCATGGTAAGATATTGGTCAAGCGGTGTTTTCCAATTAGAAGCAAGTGTTTTCCAATTAGAAGCTCCAGTTGTTCCAATTGCAAAACCTGCAATGTTAGATTTAGGTGATAATGTATAGCTCTGATATGGAAATTTTTAATTTTAATAACCAACATTCTAATCCGAATGAGAGTAAAAATATTTGTGATCGGGATTTGTTTAGAATTTATAGCTCAATGAAATAGCGAAAATTTTAAAGCTGGTGAATTCGTAGCCCTATTTGTCAGGACTAGAGAGCTTGTCTCCAAATTTTAAACAAAAATTCCTTTCCGTCGCGCATATGTAGAATCAGTTCGGCAAAATAATTCAATGGTAATCTACTGCATTGATCGTTGGGGTACGTGTATGTATTCCAGTAAAATATATTTAGTGTACTATATTATGTTTGTGAATGAACTGTGCTTAACTAAACTTATTTAGCTTTTAACTTTTCATTTTGTCATTATATCATAATTAACATTTCATTTAACAGCTCAGATCTCGTTATCCATTTCTCATATGAAGGAAATATAGAAGCGTCATCCACAACATAGCGAAAGAGCAATCCTGGAATTTATCCAATATGTATTAACGTCAGCGTCATTTATTCCGATGACTTTGAAAATTACTCTTACGTGTTACATTTTCTGGGCGAATTAAATTCGGAGTAATTGCTCATTCCGCAAGTGCACAAAAACAACATTGTTAGGGTAATTGTTAGGAATGCAACATCTTTCTCTAGTTAAAAATCTCGTAGTATTTATATAATTTATATTCTGGTATCCAATCACCATTGCCCTTCAACCGATTGGCAATAACACATTCACACAAAGCACCGTCAAGCCTCGTCTAGTTTCATATGCATTCGCAATTGCGTATCCTTCATTTCATCCTCTCCAACATTGTTGTTGCTATGTTGTACGCTCTGAGGAATATAATTATTATCCATCCTAGTGTTTTGATAAATATCCATAATTTCACTTTCTTACTTTGCCATTACTATATGATCCATGCGTTTCCTCAAATTAGGATCTTCGTATTGATTTCTGAAGTGTTAACCAATTTCACCTTCACGTCCATTCGTCGCTTGGAAAAAGAAAATTGAATCAACTTTTTTAATCCTATATTGGTTGACCTTAGTTTGTTTCACAAGAAAATTTAATATGAACGACCGATCATTGTTTACATAAATATTCGCATGGAATGTCATACGTGACATTATTTTGGTGAATTACGTATCCTTATGCAGAAGGCTTGTACGTGAGTTTCAATCGTGTAAAATTTTGGCGTTGATTTGTCACAATTTTTTTGGGGAAAAGAATTTCCTATCTCATTATCTCTGATTGGAATGTCGTAATCGCGTTTTCAGATGACACACATCGCTTTTGCGAAAGTTCGCAAATTTTCAACAATATTAACTGAATTAAATAGGATATTTATAGATTATTTGGATAAAAAAATATGAATAGAAAAAAAATAACTAAAAATAAAATTAAAGTTTTCTCGAGATGTTTTAGTTTTTGGGTAAAATTTAAAGGTACAGAATTAAAGGACAATACAAATGCTTATAACGATGTATATTTTATAATATTTTGTTGTATGGTTTATGATTTTAAGAAAATTTTTTTAATTGAAACGGTTATAATTCCTAAACTAAGCATAAGCGATCAAATATTTTGTTATCTCAAGATAATTCTACCACATCAAACACCCACAGTCGCATAAAATTGTTGAAGATATTGTGCGAAAGTAATATTATGTCAAATAAATTATTAATAGCCATGGGTATTTCAAGTGAAGTTGGACCACCAAATGATCTCCCTCTGGTACCAAAATATTTGCCCTTACTTGACACAAATCAATGCCTACAGATCCCCGTTCAGGAGCACCGCAAAGTTCCAAAAATTTCTCTCGAGAGTGCGGTAAAAGTAGAGGTGGATTAACAAAATTACAATAATACAAGCATATGCTTTTTCCAAGAGAATGCCTGAATAGATAATTCTAGATGTAGACGAAGTTGATGTATTATGGGCAATAAATATACTTTAAAAATTATCATTACAGCAAACTTTCATATTTCGTGCAGTGCCTTTAATTCATTTATTAATTGTTAGTTAAATAGAATAATTTTGTATTGAATTCCAAATTTTATTTGTTTACAGAAATTATTTTATATATTTAATTTCTGTTGTTTTAGCTGCCTTTATTGTTTAATATTTGTAATATTAGAATATTTTGAAGATATTTATAATTTTGAAGTATGTAATTGTTAGTTTAATTTAATATTTTAATAAAATCTGCGCAAATATTTTCTTTTGCATGAACGTGTTTTATTGAAAATATATGTACTAAAAACATTTCTTTCTATTGGTTTACGTGCGCTGTCCAAAAGTAGCAGAAATAATAGTAATGGTTTGATAAATGTACTTTTCCTGCTGGAATCTTATATAAGGAAGCATCGTTGTTCCATCCGATTCCATCAGTTTCTTATAGAGCATTCGAATATAGAGCGTGAAATATCCCCAGGTTTAATAATATACTTGCCTTCGAAGTATGATAAAATAAAGTTAATTACGTTTTATTTATCTATTAAGTATATATGAAGGTAATAAGATCATAAATTATTCAATTTTAATTCCAATAAAGAGTAAGCTCTTGGGCGAGTAGAATTTGACTTTAACTTTCGTAGCGCCGGCGATCTTATTAGCTTGAACACATAATTCAACAGACTATAAAAAATGGCCATTATAACGAATTTATAATTTACAGCAACGAGTGTCCTATCTCTTTATCTTCGCTATGGGTTTTGCAGTCTATTAAAACGTACTAGGATGTACTAAAATTTGATTGCTTCCACGTGTGATTTAAAAATCTGGAAATTCAAAACAAAGTTATCCGCTTGGCTTCAGGGTAATGTTTAAAAGGCAAGGTGTAGAGTTTACTTTACTTAATTGCTTTAAATTTTGTTTAATTATTTTACGCTTTCAGTAGGCTTTGCCCCATTAAGTAAGTCACTCCATTTTGTGAATCACTAAACCAATACACTCCATTTATTTTCGTTAATTTTCTTATGCTTACAAAAGTGTAATAGTTTCGCTGATAAATTATTACATATATTGTGGTCATCAAACAAATGTCATTAGCATCTGAAACTGAAATATTGTTTGGGTCTGTAACTCATAATTCTGCGAATTGTGTTATGTGAGACCGAAGTTCATCGTGGACCAGACGTGGCCACCTACGCCAGCTCAGTCGATTTTACTTGGGTCGCGATTCTCAACCCGCCATGCCTGGTCACCGGCCACAAACAATAGCCCATACTCCGTCTGCGCAAAGCATGGGCGATAATCTACATACCTCGTGACATCCATTAAACCGCATTCACCCATACACACATCCAGCTGTCACCTTCACCATCATGACCATACATCACTTCCTCCCCTTCCTTCCCTCTCAATTAAACCACACTAGCCTTTCATGTCAACACAGTAATACAGGTTTATTCAATAAAGAAACAAAACAAGATCACACAAAGAATTACTTAAATACAAATTCCGAGAACAACAAAGCGTGTACCGCCGCTAGATAAGCACCAAAAAAAAAAATTAGTATGGTGAAAAGAAAGCCGATTCCCCCTTATCCCGGGTCACCCCAGTACCCTGAAGGAGCTCCCTAAGAGTAAACTGGAAGATTATCGCCGATTCTTACTCCAATTAACTGCAGCTGTAGCACGTCTGTTTCCTCCCTTACAGTATAAAATTCGAAATTTGAAAAAAATACAAGACTCTAAACGTTATTCTTACGAATCATACCAGAATCAACTAAAAAATTTAATTACTGAAGGCACTCAAAAAAAAACTCTTGTTTGGGTACAAATTCCCGCGCTTTACAATACAATTGAAAATTAGGACAAAAAAAAAAAAGGTAAGTAATAACACAATTTATATAAACACATAGGTATACATATATACATATCCAAGAAAGAAAAAACGCCAACACGCCAAATCGATCAAACTCAAAAATTGGGTTTTTGCGATGTCTTGTCATTTATGATGCACCATGATGCGGAGTTTGCCCACCCCAGTCTTATTGTATCCACAATTCATTTATCAGTGATTTATTATTTCGAACAACTTTGGGCAATTGCGCCACGGATCTCACAAGATCTTAAATGCAATGAAATGGTACTTAGCTTTAGTGGTGTCAGCTTCTAGGGGCCTTTAAACTGCTTCCCAGGTTCTCCGCGTCTTTCAGCCTTGAATTAAAAAAATCGCGTGCGCCAGTCCCGCCTACTGCGATCCTCTTGGATATCTTTGCTGCACGGTTTGTGGTTTCCTTTTTTCTATTATTTTTCTTTTATTCTTGATGAAAATTCACTATAATCTTTGTTTCTCTTATAATGGCACAATGCAAAACTAATTACGCAGTCGCATGAACTTTTTTTATTATTTTCATTAAATGTCTTCACCAAAACATGACTGCCTTCTCTGACTGCTCACGAAAGAATCCCCTTCGTTGATCGATTTTTCTTTCTCGTGCCAAAATTCCATTTTCACGTTCCTTCGAATCGGGCCGAAATCCCCTATGATCGAACTCATCGATCGGCTACTCGCCAAAACTTCCATCTTTGGCCTTGAAATTGATATTTTTTTTTCCAGTCCACCGGTTACTATTTCCTCATATATAAATCCATTTACTCCAGCGTATATATCTCTATGCGACTTTTGCGCCAATTTAAATTTTCTCTCCTTTTCGCTTTTTAGATTCTTCTAGAATATATACACATATATAGTTTAAATTATAGGATTTTCTTGCGCAAAAATACCTAATAGAACATCCAGAAATTTCTATTATTTATTAATTTACCTTCCTTCCGTGCATCAAACCACCACGCGCTCATGAACCTCTAGCTAGATTGTCATCTTTCATTTTTTTTTTACAACCACAATGAATTTAGTTCATTCAAAAAAATTGCCAACCTAACAACTATAGAATAAAGGTTACGATTAACACAGCGGACTACAACAATAATGGCTGACTACTATTGAAGGTAAGTGAGTATTCACAATAGCCTCAACCCATTGGTAGATGACAGGGAGGAAAAAAAATAAATGTAAGTATACAAAAATGCATTCATTCAATTGTTATTTTTCAGCAAAAAGGAATCTAATTATTTCTTAACTTTTTCTTTCTTTTCAGGATAAGGTTCCGTAGCAGAGCTACACGCAACATAACACTGTATTTGCGCAGACTACCGAGTTAAGAAAGGACAGTGTGCGAAAGCTCTGCAACGGGTTCTTCCGGAATCCAGCTGGCTGCCCAACGTAGGCTCACGCCCACTCCACGTTGTCTCATGCTCGGTACTGAACTAGCCGGTTATTATGCACTCGAAGCATAATTTAGTATTACAGGAAGTATAAGGTATTATGTTTTCTCATTATAGGCTTTTACTTTGTGTTACCTTTTCTAAGTTATTCACCAAGCAATAATACAAGACTGCACGTCTTGTATTCCAGCCGAAGCAAGCATAAAAATGTAATTTTGAAGTTTGCGTTTTTCCACTATGCCGGATTTACTGTCATTGCTTGATGTCCTTGCTGTGATATACTCCGATGCTATTACCTTTCAAGTCTTCAAGTAAATACATATTATTTCCTAAAACTTGTGAGATACGACATTTCAAAAACTTTCGACAAAACTTTGCATTTATCGCATCTTTAAAACTACTTCTAGCGAAATTCCGCCGATATACTTCTTGACCAAGCAGAAACTTAACTTGTCGTTTTCGTTGGTTATAAATTCTAGCGCTTCTATCATATGCCGTATGAAGGTTCGTTATAATTCTTTCTCGCCACAATGAAAAATTATCTTCACGACTTAATATTTGCAAATCTGGTTCACTTAAAGATTTCAGCTTTCGCGCCAATCTGTAATCTTTACCACTAGTGAACATATTATACCCGTAAAGGGCGAAAAATGGTGTAACCCCTGTAGAAGCGTGCACTGAACTGCGCAGAGCACATTCTATTTCGGGCAAATACATATCCCATTCGCGATGATCCTCTTTCAAATAAGCTCTAATAGCAGTTAATACAGATTGATTAACTCTCTCAGCAGCGTTTGATTGAGGAGCATAGAAAGCTGTTTTAAAATGTGTAATTTTATAATGTTCCACTAATCTTTTGAATTCTTTGGAAACAAATTGAACTCCGTTATCGCTATGAATAATTTCTGGGACCCCAAATTTATAAAAAATTTCCTTCTCCAGGAATTCAACAACCTTATTAGCTGAAGCTGCTTTCATCGCCTTCAAAAACATAAACTTGGAAAAGTGATCAACTACAATGAAAATGTACGCATTGCCATTTTTTGATCGCGGGTATTTTCCTAAAAAATCTATATAAATTTTCTGAAAAGGACGCACAGTGACAACTTCTTGACCTATTGGTGGGCGCAAATCTCTATTTGCAGATTTTGTTTCCTTGCATACACAACAATCGCTTATATATCTCCGAACCTGTTCTGGCATTCGAGGCCAAAAATAAAAAAGACGAAGACGGTGTAGGGTTTTAGCTATTCCACCGTGTGAAACTATTGGATCTTCGTGCGCTTTTGCAATGAGCGTTGAAGTAAGCGCTTCCGGAACCCATAATTTCCACTGGAATCCATTTCCAAATTCATTATAACTACAACTAGATTTTTTGTATACAATTCCATTTTCTACCTTTAAATCAGGTAAATTTTCCGAATTTTGCAGTACCGCGTCTATAATCTTTCTATACTCTTCTGATTCAAATTCTGTGGTTTCCATATCGAAGACTCCTTCTTTTTCCAGGTCAACTTCTTCCACTGATCGTGATAACATATCAGCGACAATGTTTTCCGTGCCCTTTCGGTGCTGGATTTCAAATTCAAACGCTTGCAGTTGGAGCGACCATCGTGCTAGCCTTCCAGTTAAATCTTTTAAAGACATTAGCCATTTAAGGCTTGCATGGTCGGTAATTACCGTGAATGGCATCAGTTCAATATATGGTCTGAATTTCTTAATGGCCAGGACCGCAGCTAAGCACTCTTTCTCTGTGACGCTGTAATTCCTTTGGTGGCTGTTCATTTTGTGAGAAAAGAACGCTATTGGCCTCTCAGATCCATCTTCATCCACCTGAAATAGTACAGCTCCTACGCCGACGTCAGAAGCATCACATTGTAAAAAAAATCGTTTACTGAAATCTGCGTGTCGCAAAACTGGTGCAGTCGTTAGTGCAATTTTTAATCGCTCGAATGCTTTTATCGCTTCTGGAGTCATGATTAATTTTTCCTTGTTTTTCTTTAAGGTATCGGTCAATGGTGCAGCAATAGTCGCGAAGTTCTTAATAAATCGTCGATACCAACCGGCAGTACCCATAAACCGACGAACTTCTCTCGCGGATCGAGGAATGGCAATGTTTCGGATTGCGGTAACCTTTTCCGGATCCGTTCTTAACGACCCACCTCCTATAATATAGCCGAGGTATCTTAATTCTTTAAAACAGAAATTAGATTTCTCCATGCTTATAGTTAGGTTAGCATCTCTAAGGCACCTAGCTACCTCACTTAAAATTTCTAAGTGTGTTTCAAAGTCTGGCGCTATTATTAGGAGATCGTCTAAATACACGAATACATTTGGCCTAAGACGCTGTGGTATCACCCTATCCATTAATCGACACAATCGTTGTGCCGCATTGCACAAACCGAAAGGCATGACTACAAATTGATATAACGGTCGCCCTGAAACTGTGAATGCAGTATACGGCTTACTCTGTTCGTCTAGCTCAATTTGCCAAAAAGCCTTTTTAAGGTCAAGACTGCTAATATAATACGTGTAATCAACTCTACTTAATATGCCCTCAATGTTTTGCAATGGATACGCGTCTTTAACTGTTAATTCGTTTAATTTTCTTGCATCTAGACAAAATCTAATTTTCCCAGGTTTCCGCACTAACGTGGTTCTATTATTCCACGGACTATCGCTTTCTTCTATAACTCCTAAGCGTAACATCTCATCAATTTCATCGTAAATAATCTTTTGCACCCCGGGTGAGATAGGATAATGACGATCCTTGAATGGTGTCGCTCCTTCTACTAATTTAATGGTATGTTTTTCTAACAGTGTACGACCTAAACCGTTCCTTTCGAAACTCCTAAACTCACTCTTCACCATGTTCAATTGATTCTGTTGCTCCTTTGTTAAGTCATGGGGTTCTATACTGGGATCAGTCACTCTTTCCTCTTCCACCAGTTTCTCCACGTCTAGCACATTTAATCCAAAAACGTCTTTAGCGATTCCAAAAATCTTCCAGAAGTCTACTCCTAGATAAAGTTGCTGTTCTAAGTATGGACATATATACAGTACGATATAATGATGTTGTCCTTTGTACTCAACTTCCACATTTATTTTTCCTAGCACAAGATGTTTGCGTCCAGCGGCAGTCTTTACTGCAGCAAAATAGGGTTTTATGACAAATCCACATTCTTCTACCAATTCTCTAGATCCTTTTCCCAGTAAGCTGACGGTTGCACCGGAATCCAACAAACCTTTCACAACCTTACCGCCAATCTTTACATTTGCATATGGCCTCGGATCTGCTTCATCTACCAAACCTACTGACTCAGCAACTGCTTTACGCATAACCTTACGCTTGCTACATCTATCTCGTGCTTTCTTAACTTTATTCGATACAGTGTTATTTACAAAAGAATCGTTGGCAAATATTCTATTTCTAGCTAAATGATACTCTCGGGTTCTATCTTCAATCGGTTTATTTACATTGGGTACTCTGTTGCTTTGATAATTTTCATTAAATTCTTGGAGTCGTTTCAAAATATTAATTCTTATTTCTTTTGCAGGAGGCTCGGCGCACAACGGATCGTTTTGTGAATCATCGGCTAAACAATTTACTTTTTCGTTGCGGGCACTCGCGCGGAGCATGGTTTTCCCGCTTCCGCCATGTTCCGTTTCGCATTTCCCGCACTGCATTTCGGACATTGAGGTGTAATGACGTCTACCAGACCACATTTATAGCAAAAGATGTTGCGTTGCCGAGACATGCATTCCATATATACATGTCCTTTCTGCCGACAGTTCCAACAAATCACTTGATCTTTTCGTGACTGCTCATATACTTCCGCCGACCTTTTTGCGGTTTGAGATTCGACTTCTTCGATCATCCACTGGTCACTAGCATCACTATTACGGATCTGTGATTCTTCTGAAACTCCTAACTCATCTACCCTGCGTGAGAAATGAGGTTGTCGAAACGCGCGTCTATCAAGACGGAGGAAACAGTGTTCGGCTTCATGACACCCTTCGCGAAGGTGTTCAACGGAATGCACTTGCAATGGGTAAACTATTCGCGCTAAATTTTCTCTCAAGTTTCGTTTAATAATTTTTACCATTTCGAACTCTGATATAGGATTGTATAGCCTGGAACGCAATTTCAACATTGCTTGAAAATATGAGTCAAGGGACTCGTTCGGCAGCTGTCTGCGCTCAACTAGGTCGCGCATGACTTCAAATTCAGTGCGACTGGTTTTGTATTGCCGCAGTAGCGCACACTTCAAGGACACCCAATCCGTACCACCGTTTGTCTTCACATGTAGCCAATACCACTCCTTTGCGTCACCTGCTAACAATACCTGGAAATCTCGGATAATATCTGACCACGCGCAGTTATATTGGAACTGCAGATATTCCACTCGGAAGATAAAATCTTCGACGGACATCTTATCTTGATTTCCGTCGAAAACTAAACCCCACCTATCCAGTTTTATCGGCTTCGAAGATACAGCGGCTAAACAATCACCCTCTCTACTAGCTTGGCTTGAAGTACTGCCATTTTGCGACTCTACTTCCCTTTGAAGTGATGGGTAAGTAGGATGGGAATAACTTCCGAATGCTGTTCGCGGTTCTCGATCGCCTGGTAGCAAAAACCGGCGATGATCCTGTCTCCTAAAGCCTACTCTATCATTTACACCTACAGATGATTTGCGATATACCTGACTTGTACACTCTGGTGCTGGTGGCATAGGAAGAGAAAATTCTTCAGATGGAACAGTGATGTTTTGCTTTCCATTTCTGCCATTGCTATATTTTTTTGCTATATTCGCAGGTAACATGCTCTGGCGTACCGGCTCCATCTCTGCGCCTACACGAGAGTTACGGATCACTGAGGCAAGTTCTAATCTAATTTGGGAGAACCCTGCCATCAAGCCATCCTGAATTTGTCGACTTATTGCTTCATCTAACCTACTGCGCACCTCCTGACATGCATTACCGACGGTTTTTATTATATCATCGTGTTCCTTGATTTGTGGGACTTGTGAGTTGGATGGTTTATTCGTACCCCCGATTGTCGTGGTCATGAAGATTGCTGCTGCTTCTGCAGATGCGGTGGGCTTCTTTGGGATTGCTCCTGGAAGTTTCGCATCTTTTTGCTGTGCTGTTCTATTCGTCGTAATGGTTTGGGATAAATCTATGAAGGATACATCTTCACTACCTACATTTTTTCCCGGCCCTCCTTCAGCCATATTTTGATGAAAAATATTGAGTGATTTACAAGGGGTATTAAACCTGAGAAATTTTTCTTGCGGCGACGATCTATTCAAGTCAAATTGCACATGCCTTCTCTTATGAAGGGATTTGCGCAATTCACTGTTGGACATCACCTAATTATAAAGTTCTTATGAAGGGTTCAGCGAACGCTCGACCGCAAGATAAAAAAAAAATCGATCGTGAAAACGGGCAATGCGCCAAAAAAAAATTTTTTTAAACGTTAATATAATATACAAAAACTTATTGATATATATACAATTCTTACAATAACATCCAGTTGAAACTACACTAATTTCTCTAACATCAACCAAAAATTAATATGAATATCGTATGAAAGGATTAATAACTTCGACAAGTAATCCAATTCCGGATCTTTTAATAATGACTTATTCCTTTTTTTTTTTTTTTTTATTTGCAGGGCACCTTTACTTAAGCAGATAAAGGCACCACTCAAGAAAAATTGGACTAATCATTTGCAAGCAGCACAAGCACGGTAATATCACTTATAAATTTTCTTCGCTGTAGCTTCCAATATAAATTCTGATCAACTTCTTATGCAGTATAGTTTCGGAGAGGGGAAGGAGAAGTCGAAGGACGGATGTACGTGAGGGACGCTTAACCAAACCACGCACCCATTCACACTCTCATTCATTCACCTACTTATCAAGTGACTCCAGTTGTTTCTCTGCAGCTTTCTTTCACTGATGCAATTCAAAGCTAACCTTGTACATAGTGCTCAGGCCATCAGTTGGAGAAGCGATGCAAAGGGAAAACTGGGAATCACATCTTTTAATCACCATTTTATTAAGAAAACCGTATTACTTTTAGAAATTGTATTACTTTCAGCCTATAGATCCATTGGACCGCTGCTTTCTCATCCGCAATGTCACCCCTAGACTGATGCTATTGGACCTGGCTTAAGCTACCGTACCAAGCCATCAGCAGTGAGTGACCTTCCGGAGCAAAAACCGCGATACTTGACGCTTGTTAAGAATGAAGACAAAAAACAAAAACTACTTTTTTTTGTATTAGTGGCCCGCGGCTGTTCATTCGCAGTGCCTCCCTCGCGGAATACAATTAGATTTGGCCTATTACGCCACTCTAAGTCATCAAATTTGGGAAGCCCCGCGAGAAAAAAAAAAAAACCGCATAGCAGCCTTTTCTTTCTACCACACTACTACGCGCCACCCCAAAAAAATTTTACACCAACAAAGAAATTTATAATGTGGTTGTTTGCGGTTATTCGTCCACAGCGCTTCCTTCGCCCGATGCAATTGAGTTTGGCTACTCAGGGCCATCTCAAGCCACAAGGTTTGAGAAGCTCTGTGCAGGAAAACCGCGAAGCTAAAAAAAATTTTTTTAATTTTTGGCGCCATATTGTTATGGCGGAGTAAAACAATTTTCGAAAGTTATTTAGACCGTTAAGGTAACAATTAAATGGGAAGTGATTTAATATTCACGCAAATACCATTTTATTAAAGAATACAAAAACGTCGTTTGGAATTAAAGCACATTTCAAAAAAAATAAATTGGGATGATAAACATGTTTTTATTTGTTTAATAGAGTTAATTTTTGGTTTGCGGTTGTTCGTCCGCCGTGTTTCACTCTCATAGTGCTATTAGAGCTGGCATCACTGCCGCTCTAAGTCACCAGGTTCGAGAAACACGGCGAAGAAAGAACCGCTAAGCTCTCCTTTCTGTTTGGGCACCATATTGTTATGCGCTTCTTATTATTATAAAAAAACACATTCTTTTCTTTCGCCTGCGATTATTCGTCCACAGCGCCTCTCTCATCCGATGCTATTGAACTAGGCGATTCTTCTGCCAGTTCACGCCACCGGATTTAGGAAACCCTGTGGAGAAAGAATCGCAAAGCACTATTTAATTTGGGCGCCATATTGTTATGTGAGACCGAAGTTCATCGTGGACCAGACGTGGCCACCTACGCCAGCTCAGTCGATTTTACTTGGGTCGCGATTCTCAACCCGCCATGCCTGGTCACCGGCCACAAACAATAGCCCATACTCCGTCTGCGCAAAGCATGGGCGATAATCTACATACCTCGTGACATCCATTAAACCGCATTCACCCATACACACATCCAGCTGTCACCTTCACCATCATGACCATACATCACTTCCTCCCCTTCCTTCCCTCTCAATTAAACCACACTAGCCTTTCATGTCAACACAGTAATACAGGTTTATTCAATAAAGAAACAAAACAAGATCACACAAAGAATTACTTAAATACAAATTCCGAGAACAACAAAGCGTGTACCGCCGCTAGATAAGCACCAAAAAAAAAATTAGTATGGTGAAAAGAAAGCCGATTCCCCCTTATCCCGGGTCACCCCAGTACCCTGAAGGAGCTCCCTAAGAGTAAACTGGAAGATTATCGCCGATTCTTACTCCAATTAACTGCAGCTGTAGCACGTCTGTTTCCTCCCTTACAGTATAAAATTCGAAATTTGAAAAAAATACAAGACTCTAAACGTTATTCTTACGAATCATACCAGAATCAACTAAAAAATTTAATTACTGAAGGCACTCAAAAAAAAACTCTTGTTTGGGTACAAATTCCCGCGCTTTACAATACAATTGAAAATTAGGACAAAAAAAAAAAAAAAGGTAAGTAATAACACAATTTATATAAACACATAGGTATACATATATACATATCCAAGAAAGAAACACGCCAACACGCCAAATCGATCAAACTCAAAAATTGGGTTTTTGCGATGTCTTGTCATTTATGATGCACCATGATGCGGAGTTTGCCCACCCCAGTCTTATTGTATCCACAATTCATTTATCAGTGATTTATTATTTCGAACAACTTTGGGCAATTGCGCCACGGATCTCACAAGATCTTAAATGCAATGAAATGGTACTTAGCTTTAGTGGTGTCAGCTTCTAGGGGCCTTTAAACTGCTTCCCAGGTTCTCCGCGTCTTTCAGCCTTGAATTAAAAAAATCTCGTGCGCCAGTCCCGCCTACTGCGATCCTCTTGGATATCTTTGCTGCACGGTTTGTGGTTTCCTTTTTTCTATTATTTTTCTTTTATTCTTGATGAAAATTCACTATAATCTTTGTTTCTCTTATAATGGCACAATGCAAAACTAATTACGCAGTCGCATGAACTTTTTTTATTATTTTCATTAAATGTCTTCACCAAAACATGACTGCCTTCTCTGACTGCTCACGAAAGAATCCCCTTCGTTGATCGATTTTTCTTTCTCGTGCCAAAATTCCATTTTCACGTTCCTTCGAATCGGGCCGAAATCCCCTATGATCGAACTCATCGATCGGCTACTCGCCAAAACTTCCATCTTTGGCCTTGAAATTGATATTTTTTTTTCCAGTCCACCGGTTACTATTTCCTCATATATAAATCCATTTACTCCAGCGTATATATCTCTATGCGACTTTTGCGCCAATTTAAATTTTCTCTCCTTTTCGCTTTTTAGATTCTTCTAGAATATATACACATATATAGTTTAAATTATAGGATTTTCTTGCGCAAAAATACCTAATAGAACATCCAGAAATTTCTATTATTTATTAATTTACCTTCCTTCCGTGCATCAAACCACCACGCGCTCATGAACCTCTAGCTAGATTGTCATCTTTCATTTTTTTTTTTACAACCACAATGAATTTAGTTCATTCAAAAAAATTGCCAACCTAACAACTATAGAATAAAGGTTACGATTAACACAGCGGACTACAACAATAATGGCTGACTACTATTGAAGGTAAGTGAGTATTCACAATAGCCTCAACCCATTGGTAGATGACAGGGAGGAAAAAAAATAAATGTAAGTATACAAAAATGCATTCATTCAATTGTTATTTTTCAGCAAAAAGGAATCTAATTATTTCTTAACTTTTTCTTTCTTTTCAGGATAAGGTTCCGTAGCAGAGCTACACGCAACAATTGTTTGGTTCTGTAGTAAAGATTTACAAGAAATATATAGATTATTTGCGTCTAAAACTCACTATCTCTACTTAATAGAAACCAGAGATAATGAGAAACTCTTTAAACTCTTTACCCTCAAAAAAGTTGGCAAAAAAAGCAAAATTTTACACGACCGAAACTCACTTACGGGGCCTTTAAATATGTGTGCGTAGTTCACCAAAATATGCCACGTATGACATTTCGTGATAATACTATGTAAACAACTAATATCAACAATTGGTCGTATTAATTTTTCGGCTAAAATTAATGCCGTGCTTCTTAGTTAAACCTTGGTGAAAGTTAATTATTATTAGCCACGGCTATTTTAAATTATCTGCGCGTGGTGTCCATACTCAGAATAGGAATACAGTGCCCTCAGATCCTCGTATAGGATAACCGCAATTTTCCCAAAATTATTTCTGGTTTAAGTGATTTAACTGTATTAATTTTAGTCGTGTCCCACCGAAACTAAATTTTAAATATAAAATATCGCGTTTTCCGCCGTTTTGAAATTTTTGAAAGCTTTTTCTGTTTTCCATTACCTCGGGAATCTCCTTCGTTATATTCGCAAGTCATGTTATGTGCGGTAAGACTTTTTGGTGAAGCATCCAAAGGGAGCGAAAGTTGAGTTAATTATTCTTTTATTAGCTCATTTAATGGAGAAGTGGTTTTGATAACTGATGGTAGTGATTTTATCGGCCAACCTATCATCAACGTTTTGCTTAATTCGTTTGGGAAGTTCGTTAACATATTGGCTTAATAGGTATCCTTGGTAAATATTTTTGGCCTATTTTTCCAACGCTTTTATAACTTTCGTTTTTCACATTTCCTTCATTATTCTGATTCATCATCTTGCCAGCATTTTCACTCTTTTAGTGGTGATATTTCTGAATAGAAAACGGTGGATAAAGCCTTCGAGGGTGCGGACTGTGTATTTCACAGTGCTGCCCTTGTCACAGTTTAATATCATAAAAATTATTAAGTTCGTATGTTAAGTAGGTTTACAAATAATTTTGTAATCAATGCATAATCTCGTATGTTTAATTACGTTAAGTAAGATTATTAAGTTCGTATGATAAGTATGTTTACAATTAATTTTGTAATCAATGCATAATTTCGTAAGTTTAAGTATGATTAAGTAAGATTATTAAGTTCGTATGTTTAGTTATGTTAAGTATGATTATTAAGTTCGTATTATAAGTATGTTTACATATAATTTTGTTATCAATGGATAATTTCGTATGTTTAAGCATGCTAAGTATGATTACAAATAATTTTGTAATCAATGCATAATTTCATTTGTTTAGAAAAATTAATTTATTTATGTAATATCTGTTTGCCCTTGTTTTATATTTGCAATATTTGTGTTGTATATAAGCTATATTACGCGAAAACTATTACGCGTCTAATATACGCGTGTTGATCTTCATACTCGCTCTTTGTTTTATCCTCGTTCGCAGTTATCACGATTTAGCTAATTCGGGAGTAGACCGGGGATTAAAAATAATATCCATAATAAAAAATCTTTTCCATATGGTTTCTCATAAATTACATAAAATTTTTTGGTTAAGCAAATAATACCTTGAGATGAAAGTGCATATAAAAACCATATACACTCACAATTATACATTTGTAAAAAAATGTACCTGAATGGGAATGTTTTTATGTATAAATTTTAACTAAGTTGAATTCTCAAATAATTGCATAAATGAGCAAAATTTTTCTTTGGAAGATTGGCGTCATTGGGGGAATCGTAGGTGAGTTTAAGCGTTGTTGTAGGTCAAAATCATTGTTCAATCGCTGAGCATAGTTTTAGGCTTAAATATTTAAAAGCACAAGCTCATGACACGGAAATGCGAAATTAACGCTACGAAGATGACACACTTTAATTAAAAGAAATTAAAGTGGCACAAGAATTCAAACAAGGTTTTTTGTGATAACCCGGAAAAACTATGCGGAAATATTCACATTGCGAGAATTCAAATTTGTCATAGCTGCATCTTTGTGGCGAAACGGGGTCATGAAGTATTTTGTGTACGTCTCATCGAAACAAGCTCGAGCAATGGTTTTGACCAACGTTAAAAAGTATAAATAAGTGATGATCAGATTGGATGAAGATAGTTGAGCAGTGATCAGAAGTCCATAGAAAAAACTCGCCAGTGCAGAACAGGCGAGACATTCTGTAAATAATAATAGTGATATTATAAATAAATTTAGCAATAAAAGTCAGAAAGTAAAAACGAAGGACAGCTGGATTTTCTCTTATATATTTGGTGCGAACAGGCCAGGACATATTTTAAAAGGAGGACCACAACATAATTGGCGCAGCCGGTTTCAACGGACAAATCAACAGCTTCACCACAAGGTTCAATTTGGTGGGATATCATGAAAAACAAGTAAGGATTTAAAAAAAAAATAAATAGAAAATCGGTGGTTAGGTTAAGTGCTTGCCAACTTAATTATAAGGCAGCACACGTCTGTCCAATGGCGTTCCACGCCGGACAAAATTTTTGATAAGGTCGACCCGTTTTCGCTCGGGAAGAATTTTCGGCATTTTACATTCATTTTACAACATTTCATTGTAAATTCATTATTCTCACCAGAAGAAATCTCACCGAATTCATATTCCTTTAGATAAGTCGAAAAGCTAGGTTATTCCGATAAAGGTTGGTAAAAAAAAAATTTTAGAATCGATTATAATATAATAATTGGTCGTGGGCAAAAGGCAAAGAAATAGTAGACTTAAATAAATAAAAATAAATTCGATATACATATGTATAGAATCGGGTATAGAAATTATTCTTGTCGTTTATGTTGAAGGGAACAACCAATAGCTCAGATACGATCGTCCAAGGAGGACCGCAGCCCAACACAGTTTGAGCAGGGTCCTAGAAAATTAACGATCGAGGAGTACCGGAGAAGGGCTCAAAGGAAGAAGGAGACCGAGGGGTGTTCCATTCCGAAGGAGACCATCGGGAAGAAGAAGCAACGAGGAGGTCAGCTGGTGAGGGACAGGAAGCAGCTGAAATATTGGAAGGACATCATCTTGAACGAGTCGAGCCCGCCACCATGGGAGGCCGCATCGGAGATCTGGAGGAGAATTGGAGAGCTTGAGGAGAAGCTCCAGAAAAGGAAACATAATAAATATAATAAAAACAAAAATATATAAAATTATAAATCTAAACCTGAAGTTTTATTTGAGCGGTTAAGTTGGTTGAAGTTGAAAAGCTGTAATAATGCTGATAATACTATAAATAAAATTTATTTTAATTAAAATTAATTTAAAAAAAAAATAATATACTACGAACTTTTCTGAAAATTTACGAACACATGTTTAAGTCAATTTTATTTTGATTTTTTTTTGAAAATATATTTTAATATCAAACGCAAGTAAAAAAAAAATGTAAAGAAAGAATAGGAATAATAAAAGAATTGAATACACTCATTGTGGGAACTTGAACTTGAACTTGCTGATTGCTCGCAAAAACTGCATGAGTTGCATTTTGCAGCGTCGGCAAAAACGCGAGTTTCTACGTGAGAACGGTTGAGGGAAAGAAGCGGTACGTAGAAATAGCATGTATGATAGTGTAAGTAGTAGATTTCTGGCACATGCCATGAAATGAAATATGATAGCTGTTAATTTGCATTACATATGTACTACGTATGTAGGAAATTTTATTCATGGCTAGTGGTGGGAACTGGGAGTCCCATTACTTGCAGTTAAATAAAGAGTATAAGGAATTAATAGAGCAATTAAGTAGGTTCATTGAGAAAATTTGGACCAATTTAAGTACAACGGTTAATAACAAGGAGAATGTAAACTTAATTAGAGAAAAAATACGTGGTTATGGAAATATTTCAAAAATAGAATACGCCGACTACGTAGTAGAGGAATTACTTGGTTTCGTAGAGCAAAGGAGCAAATCTACGACGGAAGAATTGGAAGCTTGGAAAAGGGAATTCACTGCATTGAAGCATAGATACGACAGCTATCTGGTAGAAAAACAGTTGCAGGAGGAATCCATTAGAGAGCTAGATATTGAGAATCATCGGTTGAGAGATCTTCTGAAAGACGCGGGACTTACAGAGACGGTTCTACAGGCGAACAGTCAGAAATACAGGGAGGATTTTGCTGACTTGGAGAGCGCCAAAGAAAGGATCCGTCAGTTGAAGGAAGAGAACCGTTTTTTGAAGCAAGAAATTTCATTGGCGAGTGAAACAACGCTGTTTCATAAGGAGGCTGTTCCCAGAGAGGTAGGAAACGTAGACAGATTTCTGCCTTGTGCTTAACGTGCACGCCTGCCATGATGGCTTAAGTGCACGGCGGGCCGTCCCGCACGGGGTTGCGAGTACGAACTCTGTGAACGTACTTTTTATGATTATATGGCGGCAACCGCACCCATTTCGCTTACGGCAGCCAACCGTAGCTTTGTCATGTACCTGTGGAAGCCTGTGTGTGGCAGGACATTCCTCGCAGGTTACTATTTCGGCACTATCTAAGGCCTTGTGCCGGCTGGGACAACACCGGCACTTGAGTTGACGGAGGTCTGCCTCCTCGCGCAACTCTCGCGGAGACTCATGGTCTCTACCCGCGTATTTTTGGGTGGCAACCACAGCCACCACGAAGCTCCCACTAGGGGGCCTACCCACGATGCACTATCTGCGTGGGCTTTATATTAGCGGGGTTGGAAAGACCCCTATACATTGTGCATCACCCGTGGTACCGCTTTTAAGCCTTCGGTGAGGCCTCGGAACCAGGGTGCAGCTTTAGCTCTTGGCTACTGAACCAGCTTGCACTCTGGTCACTGCCATTTTGTCGCCCACACCACGACGGGACTGGCACCCGAAGGAAACGTAGACAATAGGATTTCCATACGAGAAGAGAAGAGAGTTACAGTCACAATGGGTATTGAGGAAATAGCGAAAATAGTAGGTCACCTGGTGCCTCTGTTCTCAGGAGCACCCTCTGCGGATCTCAGAAACGAGATTTACAAATTTATTGAAGGGTGTGACTTGGCGAGGCGGAGTATTGCACCAGCAGAAATGCGGGATTTCCTCGCATGTGTAAAACAAAGGTTGCATGGCAATGCATATAACCTGTTGCGTGCCAGGAATTTCGATAACTTGGAGGAGCTGTATGCGATAATTAAAAAGAACTTCCTTCAATACCGTTCGCTGGACACCGTCTTAGCGGAAATTCAGGGTATACGTCAACTACCCAGCGAAGATATACGACAGTTTGCGGAAAGGTTGAACTCGCTGAAATCCCAAGCAGAGGAAATTACAACGAACGTATACGAGGGATAGTCAGATAATGCTTTGCGTGCGGAAATCGAAAGGTCGGTCACGAAGTCTTTTAAATTCGGGCTAATGGATAGCACGCTGAGATTACACATGTTGGGATCTAATGGAAAAAGTCTGGAGGACTTAGTAGATCAGGCAATGGGAGTTGCCGATGACATTCGCCAATCGGAAGTAAGGCAACGAGGCCAATTGGTCGGAATGGTGGAAAACACCCGTTTTACGAATTTCGGATACCGGAGTACCTTACCCTTAGAGCGCGATGGTGGTTTTAGGGGGGGGCGATCGCGAGATTAAAGACAATTACGGGTACTCCAGAGAGGTATTGAATATAACTTGCAGCTTCTGCAATAAGAAAGGTCATACCCGAGAAGATTGTTTGATTAGGAAAAACACGCCGTTCTGTTCAAAATGCCTGAAATATGGCCATGAAGTCAATTGGAGGTGTGAAAGACAGGGACATAATATTCAAGCAAATCAAAGGGGAAATACTTACGCCGAAAAATCTGTAAACAACCAATGGCTAGGGCGACAAAATGGGAATAGCAGACCACCTTCGCCAGGAGGCTTGCAAAAGTTCGAACAAACTAGCAGGCCGGGAGTCCAGCCACAGAATAAGGCGCCGATGACATGTCACTGGTGTAACAGGCCAGGACATGTCCTTAGAAATTGTGAGGCAAAGAAAAATTGGGAGTCGTTTCAGGGAAACTACCAGGGGCCCAGGAAAGGCCAATAACCTGGGAACCCATAAGTAAGAGTAAAAGCAGGCCAAATGGACTCAATATGGTAGATTATACGTCAAAGAGGACAGTGAATCTATCCCGGAGTGCACTTGTTAGAGACAACTTGAGAAACATTAAACCCATATTAACCGGGATCAATGATGACGGTTCCCCTCCTAACATTGGGGATACTCAGAAAAATTCTAGAAGCTACCTAGATACAGTGAATTATACGTCAGAAGGGACAGTGATTCCATCGCTAGGTCCGTTCAAAGTAGAAAATATTATGAAATTGGGAAAAAATAAAGAGAAAGGAAAGAATATGAATGTGGGTGTAATGGTTAATGACGATGCCCCACCCGAAGTTGTAGAAAATAACGAGGATTACGTGGATCTGGAGACGAACGCGAAAGAAAATGAGGGTGGAGAAGTATATTTAGGAGATAGAACCGTTACCGAGTGCAGCTATAAAGTAAAACCGGAGGATGATGTGTTCATTGATTTCCCTTGCGCGGAGGCGATTCATGGAAAACTCACCTTATTGGTTGACACGGGAGCAGACACAAGTTTGGTGAAGAAGAATTCTTTAAAGTCGAGTACTTTGGTCGATGATAGCGAAAGGAGGTCACTAAGTGGAGCGTTCGGTGGGAGCGCATACACGGAAGGTACTGTCAAAGTTACACACGTTACCTGGCCGAAACTTAATTTAAGGTTGCACGAGGTGTCGCTTGAACAAGGGTTGCCAGGAGACGGTATACTTGGCAGGGATAGTTTATGGAACAAGTCCATCATTAATTCGGTGGAGAAGAATCTAATGTTATTCGATAAAAGGGGGAAATATATGGCGAAATTACCACTAATAAAATTAAACAAAGATGACCTAGAGCCAATAGGAAGGCTAATAAAAGCTAGATCGACAGGCGTGGGATACGTAAAAATAAATACGAAAATACCAGTAGTGGTGATTCATAAGACAGAAATATCTCCAGGAGTATATCTCGGGGAGAGTTTAGTAAATGTAGAAAATGGGGAAGTGAAGGTTCCGATTCTGAATTCGACAGAACAGGATTTTAGGTTAAGAGAGGACTTCCGACCCAATTTCAGCAACTTCAGTGAATATAAGCAATTAAGTTTGAATAACTCTATAAACAGTATAGTTAGCGACAGTACAGACAGCAAGAGAAGATTAAAAGTATTGATGGGCGAGTTGAATCTAGACCCAAATTTAAACAATGAAGAAAGGGAATCGATAGTGAATATATGTGCATCGTACCGCGACATTTTTCTCTTAGAGGGAGACCCGTTGTCACATACATCGGTGCTAACGCATAGAATTCAAACAGGAGCGGACCAGCCGCCTATAAATCAGAGACAATACCGCCTTCCACATAAAAACTGGAAAAAAAGATTAAAAAAAATTTTTTTTCATATTAAGTACTGCCTATTATTAAGTATAACATAACACAAAACATACATGTTGTCTTACATTTACGGTATTATAAAAAAAATACATATGATAAATATATATATATAAAGAACCACTATCTAACATTAAGTAAATGCCAATAAAATCTTGTAGAACAACACATACATAGTTTATACATCGTTTTAAAATAAGACATATTGAGTTAAAAAAAATTCATATTAAGTACTGCCTATTATTAAGTATAACATAACACAAAACATACATGTTTTCTTACATTTACGGTATTATAAAAAAAATATATACATATGATAAATATATATATGAAGAACCACTATCTAACATTAAGTAAATGCCAATAAAATCTTGTAGCACAACACATACATAGTTTATACATCGTTTTAAAATAAGTCATATTGAGTAAAAAAAAAAAAAAAAAAAAAAAAAAAGAGATAAGAATAATTTCAACTTAAGATGTAAGCAGTTCCATGAAGGGAGGCACCGCAGGACGCAACAACAGCAGCCCAGGACGAGGACAATTCCGAAGGGGATTACCCAAGATATGCGTGCGCTATGCCCATTCCTTAAAAACAAACGCCAACGGGAAATACAGGTCCAAACAGAACAAGATGTTTTCAAAACGGATTCGGTGGCCCGGTATAAGCTTCCGGCCCGATACGACTGATAATTCAACACAAAAGCTTGAAAACAGGAAAGGGTTCCCGACAGAGGGTTACCCAATAACGATGGCAGGGAGTAGAAGTAGAAACCCTGCCGGAGAAAACCCACAATAGACCATTAAAATCTAATCGACATCATCATCTACGGCTGAATTTAGTAAGCAGTCCGGATGCCGAAAGACGAATTTCGGAAGGTTCCGGTGACTATATGTCACGCTTACGATCAGGGTGTAGTGATTGATGGTAAGGCAAGTAACGCCAAGTAACGCCAAGTAACGCCACCCTTAACTGAGAATATGGCACATTAGATTAAACGGTGCTCAAAACAAGAATTCCGAGTTACGAATGAATTACAAATGGAACATCTCCGATTCGATTCAAGGAAATGCAATAGCTAAGCTGGGCATAGCCGCGTAGAGTAGAACGGGTGTTGGAATAACATTTTTCACGCCGGAGAAGTAGGACGCAATTTTATGAGGAAAAGTAGAACAGCGAGGAACTGAGAGGACAAAAGGGATCGGAGGCGATGGCGTAGTTTTAAGTTTAGCATAATTTAATAAGGAATAGGAAATAAAACATTATATTCGAAATAATATATATATATATATATATATATATATATATATATATATATATATATATATATATATATATATATATATATATATATACGTATTATATGCAAATAATGTATGTATGAAACAAATGAGTAATTTAGTTACTACTAGTTAAGGTATAAAATATTAAAAGACGAAACAACAAATAGTTGGAATGAAGAATAATTTTGTAAAACTATAAAACTAGGGTTCTGGTAGTAACTATATATATATATATATATATATATATATATATATATATATATATATATATATATATATATATATATATATATATATATATATATATATATATATATATATATATATATATATATATATATATATATATATATATATATATATATATATATATATATATATATATATATATATATATATATATATATATATATATATATATATATATATATATATATATATATATATATATATATATATATATATATATATATATATATATATATATATATATATATATATATATATATTATATATATATATATATATATATATATATATATATATATATATATATATATATATATATATATATATATATATATATATATATATATATATATATATATATATATATATATATATATATATATATATATATATATATATATATATATATATATATATATATATATATATATATATATATATATATATATATATATATATATATATATATATATATATATATATATATATATATATATATATATATATATATATATATATATATATATATATATATATATATATATATATATATATATATATATATATATATATATATATATATATATATATATATATATATATATATATATATATATATATATATATATATATATATATATATATATATATATATATATATATATATATATATATATATATATATATATATATATATATATATATATATATATATATATATATATATATATATATATATATATATATATATATATATATATATATATATATATATATATATATATATATATATATATATATATATATATATATATATATATATATATATATATATATATATATATATATATATATATATATATATATATATATATATATATATATATATATATATATATATATATATATATATATATATATATATATATATATATATATATATATATATATATATATATATATATATATATATATATATATATATATATATATATATATATATATATATATATATATATATATATATATATATATATATATATATATATATATATATATATATATATATATATATATATATATATATATATATATATATATATATATATATATATATATATATATATATATATATATATATATAATATATATATATATATATATATATATATATATATATATATATATATATATATATATATATATATATATATATATATATATATATATATATATATATATATATATATATATATATATATATATATATATATATATATATATATATATATATATATATATATATATATATATATATATATATATATATATATATATATATATATATATATATATATATATATATATATATATATATATATATATATATATATATATATATATATATATATATATATATATATATATATATATATATATATATATATATATATATATATATATATATAAAATATTGTGTGGATACACCTCCAAAAGACCACCTACATACATACAAAATACTGTAAAAGAAAAAATCACTATCGCTTCACGATACTGATTTTTTCTTTCCCTAAGGGTGGAGGGATGTTGTAGGTCAAAATCATTGTTCAATCGCTGAGCATAGTTTTAGGCTTAAATATTTAAAAGCACAAGCTCATGACACGGAAATGCGAAATTAACGCTACGAAGATGACACACTTTAATTAAAAGAAATTAAAGTGGCACAAGAATTCAAACAAGGTTTTTTGTGATAACCCGGAAAAACTATGCGGAAATATTCACATTGCGAGAATTCAAATTTGTCATAGCTGCATCTTTGTGGCGAAACGGGGTCATGAAGTATTTTGTGTACGTCTCAGCGAAACAAGCTCGAGCAATGGTTTTGACCAACGTTAAAAAGTATAAATAAGTGATGATCAGATTGGATGAAGATAGTTGAGCAGTGATCAGAAGTCCATAGAAAAAACTCGCCAGTGCAGAACAGGCGAGACATTCTGTAAATAATAATAGTGATATTATAAATAAATTTAGCAATAAAAGTCAGAAAGTAAAAACGAAGGACAACTGGATTTTCTTTTATATATTTGGTGCGAACAGACCAGGACATATTTTAAAAGGAGGACCACAACAGCGTAAAAATTACGCCATTGGGGGCATCGTAGGTGAGTTTCTGAGTTAAAACCTCATCAATTTCCGTCCGTTTCCACTAACACTACTATGCATTTCTCCGTCAAATCTACAACCAGAGTTGCACTTTTCAGAAGTTTCCTATCTCATTATCTCTGATAGAAACCAAAGACAGAGTCGCATATTCAGAAGTTTCCGATCAATTATGTCTAATCAAGAGTTTCTTCTCGTCAACTCTGAAAACTCTTTTCCCAAAAAAATGTGTCAAAAAGACGACAAAATTTCACACGACCGAAACTCACGTACAGGGGTTATGTTTATTTATATGTAGTCCACCATAGTAATGTCACGTATGACATTTCATGACAATATTATGTAAACAATTTATTGTGTTAAAATTTTTTCACAGTGGACTAGTTCTGAAAGCTGAATTGAATCATTAGAATTCTAATGATAACCTACTGAATTATTAGAGGAAAAATTATTATAACTATCTGAAAGTGTGAATTACTTGAAGTCAGCGTTATTTCCAGTGAGATTGAACCACCAAATGATGTGCCCATGTAACCCATACTCATCTCTGTCGCATAGTACTTTTAATCCTTAATTTTATAATGTTAATATTTGTGTACATTATATGGATATTCCCTATAACGCGTTGTATTACTGAAACGTCAGGTCATGCTGAGTAATTTGATTTTAGGTGTTATTAAAAATTACCAATTAATCCATCAGCGCAAAGCCATTCTATCAAGCGTTGGGTTGCTCCTACGACCTCAAGAACCGGAGAGAAAATCCAACTTTCTGGAATAGAATTATCACTCAGAGCTCTTTTCATTCAGTAAGAGGCTAAGCGAGGACTTCCATTCGCCATTATTGCAACCCCGAGGAAATGTTAAAAACGATATGCCGTGAACGACAAATAGCTGAACTCGAGCCTCGACTAATTGGCGATTCTGCTAAAAATACCGTATTGGCAACGTGTTATGTTGGTTTCTACGCCAATAAAGAACTTATTGAGAATGGTAATATAGAGAAATATATTCAAAATCTGTACCCTCTCACATAAATAACTTACTCGCGAACTTATAGGTTTTGGGAATATGGAAACTGCAGTTAAAAGTGCAGCCCTGGTTGCTTTGCGATCTACATTCAAGATTCAAGATAAAATTACTCGCTTTAATTTTCAACTACAAGCCAAACCATCGTCGGTAAATATTCCATTGAAATAATTAATTTATTTCCGTTGAATTAAGACAATGGATGAACTTTAATTATACAAAATTGTTTCATTCAATTATTTTTCTGTTATTTTAAAATTGTTACATTCAAATATTGCGCGCAGTGCCTTTTATTAATTAATTTGATATCTGTCAGTTTACTTGAATAGAATAATTTTGTACGGAATTCATAATTTCCTTTGTTTACGGAAATTAATTTATATATTTACTTTATATATGAAATTAATATGTAAATTATATATGTAATTTCTTTATTGTTTTATATTTGCAAAACTAGATCCTTTTAAAAACGTTTATATATTTGAAATATGTAATTCTTGATAGTTCAATTGATATTTTATTATATGTGTAAATATTTTCATTTTTTACAAATATGTTTTTATTTTAAAAATACGTACTAAAGAAAAAATTGTGTTGTTTAACGTGCGCTGTCCAAACGAGGCAAATGGTTAGAAAAATACGCTTTTCTTACAGGAACCTAATTTCTGGAAACATCGTTATCTCCAACGTCTTGTTATCTTGCCTATGAAGTATGCCAAAATAAAAATAATTACGTTTTATTTAATCCTTAAGTAAAAATAAGAATTGTAGAACCGTACCATATTCATTCGTAGGCCCATGGGCATGTAGAATTAGAGAGTAACGGTTTCACATCATATGTCACATAGCGATATTGTGACATGGTAGGTGCATGATACCTTGCCTTTCATCTAGATAATTTTCCTTTAATTCAAGTTTCATGTTATTAAGCGAGCGGATGCTTTAACATAATTTGTTAACTACATTACCGTAATTTGTTGCACATTTTCCATATTTCCTAATAACGGTTCAACTTCATTAGTAATGCTTTCCTATATTGATAGAACACTATGGCGAACGACGAGTGGGTGATATCTTGAACACTGAAGGAAACTGAAAACCTGCATGCAAGAAACCAAACAAATATATATAGTTAGAAATACTAGATACAGATTACTATAGCTAGACAAATAACTATAAAAATTATTAATATTGTTAGTTTGATTGGATCTCAATACTGTTCAACTGGAACAAAATAACTTTAATTTAAGCATTATTTGCATATTTAGTATTTACCTCCAAATACAGTAATATAATTAGAATTTATTTCCAACTAAAGCATGAATATGTTTCTCTCTTCAGTTTTACCACGATTAATGGAAAATTGGAATGTACCGTGCAGACGGGAACGCTTGAAGTGCGTCACACCTTTCCAGTGGCTGCAATAGTAGATGAGGTAATTATAGGTGTCGACTTCATGCTGGCCCATGGCGTAACCCTAAGTTTGAGAGAAAAAATGCAGACATTCCAGAATACGAAAATACCCATAAACACATGCTATGAACAGCCTAAAATAATGAATGGGAGTCACCAACAGCAGATCCCATCAAAGTCCGAAGCAATCTTATGGGCACGCGTGGATGGAGGTTGTGGAACTCGCAACGTGTGGGTAATGGAGAGAACCAGAACGACGTCGGCTACATTGGTTGGACGAACGCTTTACAGACCAGCAATAACGAGTGCATTCCAATTTGGGTAGTGAATGGGCTCACAAGACCGATCAATGTTAAACAAGGTGAGATGATAGGACGATACCAAGCAGTGGAAGCTGTAATTAATTGCGACAACTCTCCACAGAAACGGAACAACGACGTTTGCAAAGGAAGCAGAAGAATTCCCATCACCACAAGCAATTGGTTGAGTGAGATAAGTGTGTTAGAAATAATAAAAGCCAAACGCCTATTAAAGAAATATAGCTCCATATTTGCAAGTGATTACAATAGGTTTGGAAGGACTGCTGTTGTGCTTCATCAAATAAAAACAGGCGACGCAAGACCGATTTGGCAAGCTCCGCGCAGAGTTCTACTAGATGGAATGACCCGCTTTTGTGTCGACTATCGAAAATTGAAGAACGTCGCCAAGAAGGACAGCTACCCATTGCCTCGAATAGATCGGGTGCCAGTCCCGTTGCTGTGTGGGCAACAAAATGGCAGTGACTGATCAGGTTTGTTTTGGTTCACTAGCCACGGACTAGACTTGGCTAGTTCCGAAGCCTTACCAAAGGCGATAAATTGGTGCCACGGGTGATGCACAATGTATAGGGGTCTTTCCAACCCCGCTAAATATAAAGCCCACAAAGATAGTGCATCGTGGGTAGGCCCCCTAGTGGGAGCTTCGTGGTGGCTGTGGTTGCCACCCAAAAATACGCGGGTGGAGACCTTGAGTCTCCGCGAGAGTTGCGCGAGGAGGCAGACCTCCGTCAACTCATATGCCGGTGAGTGTCCCCACCGGCATAAGGCTTTAGATAGTGCCGCAATAGTAACCTGCGAGGAATGTCCTGCCACACACAGGCTTCCACAGGTACATGGCAAAGCTACGGTTGGCTACCGTAAGCGAAATGGGCGCCGGTTGTCGCTATAAAGTAAAAAGGTACGTTCACAGAGTTCGTACTTGCAACCCCGTGCGGGATGGCCCGCCGTGTACTTAAACCAATCATGGTAGGCGTACACGCTAAACACAAGGCAGAAATCTGCCTGGAATAGAACGGGTGCCAGTCCCGGGTGCATGGGCCCAAAATGGCAGTGACCTGAGGGTATAAGGCGGTCACTTACCACGACTGTGGTACTCCCGGGTTCCGGAGCCTACCATAGGCTTAAAATTGGTCCCACGGAGACAAGCGAATTGAGATTCACAGCCAGTATGTGTGCTAATAGCTTAGGCTAATAGACACACCATCTGGTAAATATATATTCCAAGCCCCACATGCTTGTCATTGGGTAGGCCCTTCGGGAGCTTCGTGGCGGCTGTGGTTAAAACCCAAAGTCACGCGGGTACGAGCCTGGTCAGCTCGGGTGTGGTAATGCACTAAAACATTACCGGGTGCCGGGCCCCATAGATCGGCAGAGGTTTTAGATCGGCCTCGAATATACCTTAGCGGAATGTTCATCCCATGCACATGGCTTCCAAAGGTACAAACGCCACGGCTTGGTAATCCGGAGGCACTGGACGCCGGTTGTCGTCATATAACAGAAAAGGTACATTCACAGAGTCTGTACTTGCAACCCCGTGCGGGATGGCCCGCCATGGACTTAAGCCAACACGGCAGGCGTCCATGTAAAGCACATAGAGGCATCTGCCTCGAATAGATCGGGTGCCAGTCCCATTGCGTTGTGGGCGACAAAATGGCAGTGACCAGAGTGCATGCTGGGTTCACTTGCCATGAACTATGCACATTGGTTCCGGGGCCTAACCGAAGGCTTAAAAGCGGTACCACGGGTGATGCGCACCAAGGGTCTTCTAGTGACCCTGCTAATATAAAGCGGGGTAGGGGTAGGTAATAATATACCCCACACATATAGCGTATCGTGGGTAGGCTTCTCACATAGTGAGAGCTTCGTGGTGGCTGTGGTTGATACCCAAACATACGCGGGTAAAGACCATCGTCTCCATGTAGAGTTGCGTGGGGGCAGGCTTCCTACCCCATTTCAACCCGGCTTCCCGTAGCCATATACTGGTAGAGGTTTTAGATCGGCCTCGATCGTAACCTGCGAGGAAGTCCTGTCCGTCCCAGGCTTCCAGAGGTACAAATATGCAACGGCTTGGCGGCCCGTATGCTTGGGCGTTGGTTGTCGACATTAATCAAAAAAGGTAAGTTCACAGAGTTCGTACTTGCAACCCCGTGCGGGATGGCCGGCAGTGGACTTAAGCCATCAATGGCAGGCGTCCACGTAAAGCAACTGACAGCAATCTGCCTCGAATAGAGGACATTTTGGACACATTACCTGGTGCGAAATGGTTATCAAAGATGGATTTACAAAGCAGGTACTGGAAAATGGAGGTCGAGAAATCTGATCGTGAGAAAACTGCCTTTAGCATTGGAGACAGATTGTGGCAATTTCCCGTAATGCCATTTGGATTATGCAATGCACCAGCGAATTTTGAACGTCTGATTGAGCACGTTCTAAAGGGACTTCATTGGAAGACATGTTTAGTGTATCTTAACGACACCATTGTCATGGGCAAGAATTTTGATGACCATCTCAAAAAAAAGAAGTCTTTAGTCGAATTTCCTCTGCCGCCCTGCTGCTAAATCCAAAGAAATGGGTTTTATTTAAGAACTAAGTAATTTACCTAGGCCACAACATCACTACGGATTGAATTCATGCGGATGAAGATAAAATCAAATCAGTAAGAGAATGGCCTCGTCCTAAAAATGTTCATGAAGTTCGAAGTATCCTAGTGTTCTGTACCTATTATCGTCACTTCGTACCTGGATTTGCCAACGTTGGATGAAGTTTACATAACCTGATGAAAAAGAATTGCAAATTTACATGGAAGATCGAGGAAGAATTCTCTTCCAGCAGTTGAAAGAGTTACTCTGCACAGCTCCAATGTTGGCATATCCAGTTCCTGGCGAAAAATCTCCTGGATTAAGATGCTAGCGCACATGGAATAGGAGGTGTGCTCTCACAGACAGTCGGTGCCCAGGAAAAAGTAATTGGGTATTACAGCAGATTACTCGGAAAATCAGAAAGGAACTATTGCGTAACCATGCGATAACTATTGACAGTGGTGGGATGTGTCAAACACTTCCACAAATATCTTTATGGACATCATTTCGTCTTAAGGATAGATCAAGCAGCACTCAGATGGTTGCTACAGTTTAAAAATCCCGAGGGGCAGTTTGCGCGCTGGATAGAAAGACTTCAAAACTATGACTTTGAAACACAAAATCGGAAGGGAGAGCTGCATGGAAATGCTGATGCACTATCTCGGCGCCCTTGTGCATTGGAGTGCAAACATTGTTGTAAGATTGAAAGATGTGAAGGAATAATCGATGTACGACTAAAAAACTTGCAACCTGAAGAAGAATGGGAACCTAGTGCCATAAGAGATTGCCAACTCAGAGACAAATATTTAGCCAGGATCATGGATGTCATCGAAATGAACCAGAGATCAATAAAAGAAAAAATGGCTTCGGGGAGTCCATTAGAGAAGGTATGCTGGATGCCATGGGACAGCCTAAAGCTAATAAATGGAGTACTGCATCGTTCGTGTGGAAGCAAGGATGGTAAACATACATGCAATTTGATTGTCATGCCGAGTTCAAGAATAGCAAACGTGTTGATGGAATTCCACAACGGACCAAGTGGAGGGCATCTCGGCATTACAAAGACACTAGAAAAGATAAAACAGGTATTCTGTTGAGAAAATTGCAAAGAATCAGCTGCAGAATGGATCAAAAACTGTACCCAATGTATGAAAACTTATGGTCCGAAATCTAGAAGTAAAGCCAAATTACAGCAATACAATGCAGGATCATCATTCGAACGTATCGCAATGCATATGGCGGGACCGCTTCCAACAAGTGACCCCCGGCATACATATGTGTTAGTCATAATGGATTACTTCAGTAAGTGGCCTGAAGTGTATCCCCTACTAAAACCATGAGGCAAAAACTGTGGCGGAAGCCTTTGTCCAGAATTGGGTTACAAGATTTGGTGTACCAATTGCATTTCACGATCGGCGGTTTACGAAAATACGGCACACTCTCCCGCGAGGGTTATTTTCGGACCAGATTTGAGATTGCCATCAGACTTCAAATTTGGCAGATGCAGTAAACTTACTGATAAAGAAGGCTACTATAGCGAAATGCTTCAATCTGATATGAACGAAATACACGAACAAGTAAGACAGCATATGAAACTAATGAGCAATAAAACGAAGTATCGTTACGACCGAGCCATGAACTCGGAAGGATTACAGGAAGGCGATTTGGCGCCACTGTAGAATTCACAACGGAAAAAGGGTGTGTCCCCAAGGCTGCAGACATCACGGGAAGTACCTTATAAAGTTATAAATCGGAAAATCGGATGAACGATGTCGTGTATCGCATACAAATTTTATCACAAAGGAAAGGTTAAATGAAAGTAGTCGATCCGGAGAGACTACCCCATATCATCAAGGGAATATTATGTCTGATTTGGACGATCAGATTTAAGAGGAGGGCAGTGTTGTGAGTTCGCGAACGTTCGCGGAAGCGACGTGTGTCTCCCAAATACGCAATTACGACACCAAGATAGAGATCATAACAAATACATTAGGAACATGTCAGATGATTCTAGAACCTTCAATGGTATTGAAATAAAAGTGACAAATAAACTTAAATTAAAAGCAATAGCAAATTTTATTGTTTTATAAAACTATTCATAATCCAGTGAAGGAACCTAAAATATTAATACCCAATATGACCAATTAAATAGTAACCGCCGCACATGCTGGCAACGCTAAAATCATCAATTTATCGGAAAGGCGAGGAAATAGTTAGGGAATGTTAATGCCACATTTTTTACATATTTATTTTCGAAGAGTTTCTCTTGATGATAATGTATAAATAATTTCGTGTAGGTCTGGTTGTTAATGTCAGCACCTAGGAGCTCAAAAGTTATACTAAATTATTAACGATGAAGAAAGGAACATATTAATAATAATATAATTTTAACTGAAAATAAAATAATCTTTTATATTTCACATTACCTAGTGTGACTAATACTTGGCTTCACAGTACCGGTAGCGGAGTCGTTAATATAGGTATGTGAAGAATTTTTTCAAAAAAATTGATGTAATTTTATTTTTTGGTTCTTTTTAGATTCGAAAATTGGTTTAAATTATTTGAGTGTTTTATTAACTAAGCCAATCGAATTTGCTATACATTAAAGTATTTTATAAAATTGAATTTCGTTTAGATTCTTATGCCTATGAAATAACTGCATTTATTTATTCCCAATCAATTTATACAAATATTTTAGTTATTAAATAAATCATGCGTACAAGTTGCGTACCCATCTTAAATCATAAAAATGTACATGAAAAATAATTGAATTATATAAACCAATAACTACGTTGGCATATCAAAACAAAACTCAAGTTATAAAACGGATTGTCATTCGGTGTCTGAAAAAGGTTTAATGACCGGGTCTGAAGCCTGAATTTCCATTAAAAAATCATTAGTCAAGGTCATTAACATAAAATTTCAACGGGAGAAATTATGAGTCATGGTCTGAAACTCATGAACACTATCTTAAATCAGAGTTGCAGTTATCAATTCTGCTACCATTACTTTGAAGCCAAGTGTTAGACGCATTAATTTATGTAAAACGTAAGATTTTACTTGAGTATACCAGTATACAAATATGACTATTTTTTCAAATAAAATTGTATTATTATTAATAAGTTCCTTGCTTCATCGTAGATCATTTAATATAACTGTTGAGCTCTTGGTGCCAAATTAATAACCAGACCTACACGGAATTATTTATTTATTATCATCAAGAGAAACTCTTGCTGATCAATCAAATGTGTAAAACAAGTGGCATTTGCATACCCTAATTATTTCTTCACCTCTCCCATAAATTCGATTATTTTAGTGTTGCCAGTATGTGCGGCGCTTACTACTTAATGGGCCATTTTGGTTATTCGCATTAAAGCAGTGTTGCCAGTATTGCCAGCAGTGCCAGTGTTGCCAGCAATAAGTATTATATCCAAGTTTTTTTTTAATTAATAAAAATTTTATTAATTTTATTTTTTTCAAATAATATATTAGTAATGCTGCGTATGCATCGAACAACTATCAAGTTTACCCAATTTCATAATTTTTGGTACTGCATACAACAATTTGAACCCCTTTTGGATTGTAGTTTCAAACGGTTTGATAATTTCTATTCTGTATTGACATGTTTTTAGCTAAACCATTTATTTTCAGATTATATTATTTCAATCCTGACATTAAGGATGCTAATAAAATGTTTGCATTTACAATGTACACTTTGTCAATTTCGTTCTGTTTTAGTTCCATTTATTAATTTATTTTGCACCTCTGTGATAATTTCGCCAATGATTTTTTCACCACATCTCAAAATATACATAATTTTGCTAAGATTTTTTGTTAAAATTAATTAAATACTAATTAAAGTAACAAAATTAAATATGCCTGACTTGAGAATATGTTGACAACCACGATGGTTGTCCCGTGGTTCGCACTTGTGCAAGTTTCCGGACTCAAAACTTGTTGTCCTTCTCGTTATACTCGTGAAAATTACTTGGCGGTCAGGTTAGTTGCGGTTTAAAAGTTATCGTCAACTGCATGCTTATAATTTTAGTTTGTATTTCCTCAGAACCGATTGAGATACTAGTATAAGATCGCCAGCAATTGAAAGAAGGTTTTAGTGTCTCTATTTTAGTTAATATCATTTTTTGCGCTACTGCAATATTTACGGAGATAAATAATTTTTTGGAATTATATTCCGTAAAAATATAAATTATCTGTGGTTTAAAACAAAGAATGCGTCGTTTTTCATTCAAAACTGAAAAAAGGAACATATTCATACTTTATTTGGAAATTGATTCTAATTATAACACTTTATTCGGAAATAAATACTAAATATATAAATAATACTTAAATTAAAAATTTAAAAATTAAAAAAGAGTTTCAATCAAGGTAACAAGGGTTTTTGAGGGTATTGAGAACCAATCAAACTATAAATATTATTAATTTTTAAAGTTATTTGTCCATTTTTAGTAACCTGCAACCAATATTTCTCAATATATATTTCTTTGGTTTCTGGCATGCATGTTTTCAAAGCTTCCTTTAGTGTTCAAGATACCACCCATTCGTCGTTCGGCGTTAGTGTTCTACCAATATAAGAAAGCATTACTAATGAAGTTGCATCGTTATTTGTAAATATGAAAAATGTGCAACAAATTATTTAGGCATACTTCATAGGCAAGATCAGATGGTGATAGAGATAACGATGCTTCCTGCAGGAAAAGCGTATTTTTCAAACCATTTGCCTTGGACAGCTCACGCGAAACAACGTATTTCTTTCTTTATTACGGAAACAATGAAACAACGTATTTGTTTCTTTAGTAGGTATTTTTAAAATAAAAACATATTGGCATAAAATAAAAATATTTCCACAGTTTTTTTTAAATATTAACTAATATAATTGTAATAAAATGTCAAATATAAATATAAAATAGCGAATATAAAACAATAGAAGCAAAGATATTTACATATTAATTACATATATAATTTACATATATTAATTAATTTCCGCAAAAAATCAAATTATAAACAAATCAAAGTACAAAATTATTCTATTAAAGTAAACTAACAAATATCAAATTAATCAATTAAAGGCACTGCAAAATAATTGAATGTAACAATTTTGTATAATTAATGCATATCCATTGTCTTATTCCAACAGAATTAAATTAATTATTTCAACGGAATTTTTACCGACAATGATTCTGCTTGCAGTTGAAAATTAAAGGGGGTAATTTTATATTGAACCTTGAATATAGATCGCACTGCACCTAGCGCTACAGTTTTGACTGTAGTGTCCACATTCCTTCCCAAACCTATAAGTTTGCAAGTAAGTTATTTATGTGAATAAGAAGATGCAGATTTTGAATGAATTTCTTTGTATTTATCCCAATAAGTTCTTTATTGGCGCGGAAACCAACATAATACGTTGCTAATACGGTGTTTTTAGCAGGATCTCCAATTAGTCAAGGCTCGACTTTTACTTCCCGACAGAAATCATTTTTTCTCACTTCCCATAAGAGCCAATGTAAATTTTGACATTTCTGCTACTGCCGGCAGAAACAGTAATTTCTATGTGTTCAAGCTATAAGTTTACCCGAATATTGTGAAAACGGCCCTGGGGGGTTGTTTTAAAACAATTTTTAAACAATTTTCCTTTTATGGTTGCCATGGTACCAAAGGGTACAAACATTTCATTATCAACTTCAGTTTAATCAAAATTTTAGTTAGATTTGTAAGAATGAACGATATTTATTCAGAATGAACTTCAATTTGGGCGATCCTCTCGCCGATTTATTAAGTAACAATAATAATGACAGCTTTTTTAAATGTCTTAATAACGGCTCCCAGAAAGAAGGAATTCCAACAAAAACGACGGCAAAAGAATTAATAGCCCAAGCTGTGAATAGATCTGCTAATGTTGAAACGAGCACACCTCGCGTTTCTAAAAATGCCGAAATTTCAATAAAAGGCATTGACAATGGTGATGTTAATTTGGACCTCGATCCTAAAAAACCTAGAGCCCTTCACCGAGGCGGTGATATCGTAGGTGAGATATGTGAAACTTTAGACGAAACTCGTCAGTTTTCAGATATGTCTGTATTAGCAGTAGCTGAAGAATCAGTTGGAGGTCACGAGAAACTTAATATGTCATTTCGATCAAAAAGAGGAACAGGCCGCCGTGGATCCGGCCATCTCCTAATGGTGAAACCAGATCCCTTGAGTTTATTTTCTACTAACAAGCAGGAAAAGAATTTCAATGATTCAGTTGCGAGAAAAGAGGCACATAAATCAAAAAAGCGTGCAATAACTGCTGATTGGTTAGGGCTTAGTACGACGTCAGAGCAAGATACATTTGTAGATGAGAATGATGCACTACAATCAGAAATGCTGGAAATTGAAAAGAGTGTTGAAGTAAAATCTAACGAAAATAGAGAAATTCATAGGGGAAACCTTAAACTTGATCGCAATGCGCCTAGGGCTAAGATTTTGACTGTAGTGTCCACATTCTTTCCGAAACCTATATGTTCGCAAGTAAGTTATTTATGTGAGTAAGAAGATGCAGATTTTGAATATATTTTTTTATATTTACCCTTCCCAATAAGTTCTTTAATGGCGTAGAAACCAACATAATACGTTGCTAATACGGTATTTTTAGCAGAATCTCCAATTAGTCAAGACTCGATTTCAGATATTTGTCGTTCACGACATACGGTTTTTAGCATTTCCTCGGGATTGCAATAATGGCAACTGGAAGTCCTCGTTTAGTCTCTTACTGAATGAAAAGAGCTCTGAGTAATAATTCCATTCCAGCAGGTTTGACTTTATTTCCGGTTCTTGAGGTCCCAGCTTTATCGCTTGTTACTTCAATTCACGCAAAGTAGGGGCCACCCAACGCTTAATCAGACGGCTCTGCGGTGAGAGAATTGGTAATTTTTAATAACAACTAAACTCAAGTTACTCCCCGATACCTGATGTCTCGCTAATACAACGCTTTATTGGGAATACCCATATAATGTGTCGAAATATTGACATTATAAAATTAAGGATTTTACGACAGATTTGGTGGTTCAATATAAACAGCACATAGCACTCACTCGAAATAGCAACGACTTCAAGTAACTTACACTTTCAAATAGTAATAAAAATCCCTCTTCCAATAATGGATTGCATTACTGTTAGAATTATAATAATTCTAATAATTCAATAACTTAACTCTGTGGTTTAGATAATATTGTAATGAAATGTCACACGTGACATTACTTTGGTGAACTGCGCACCCATAAATAATCCCTGTACGTGAGTTTCGGTCGTGTAAAATTTTGCCATTTTTTTGGCACCTTTTTTGAGAAAAAGAGTTTCCTATCTCGTTGGCTCTGGCGAAAGTTTGTTAACCGATTTTGAAAACGAAACCGAGGTTGGTGAAAACGAAAATGATAATCGAAGGGGAAGTTTCTAGCCTCTGGTCAACTAGCCAGTAAGAGAGCCAAGTCCATATATAAGGAGGTAGGTCACTTCACAGTATACTCGCATTTGCTCTATATAATCAGAACGGTACAAATTGAACTGGAATTTGGTGCTTATTTCTTAGGAAACGCGTACTCGCGCCAACACCAATCAAAAACATGGACTCGAGGTGTCTTGGATTTTAAGCGTCAAAGTTTGGGTGAATACGGTGGAGTCTTCTGAGGATTTTGATTAATTTTTTCGCAAAATTTACTTCGTGATTGTTAAAAGGTAGTTCAGCGAAGAATAGGGAGATAATTGTGGGGAAATTGGATATTGTTCTTGGTCTCTCAAGCATCTAAAATACAATATTTGCTACTAAATTTAGGGACATACTGCTCTATGAGACCCCGTTACAATCGTTGCAGAAATCACACCAGCTTTGTATATGCGTGGTGAAACATGTTGTTCTTTTTCTGGACACTAGATGCAGAGATAAAGAGATAGGACACTCGCACTAATACACGCACATTTTATGCAAACTTTCACAAAAAAGTACAAATTTCTTAGGAAATTGGTACAAATTCCACAAGAAATTTGTAGCCACGCTAACGACGCTCTACCGTGCGTCAATGCAAGTGGCATCGATTATAAGGGGATTTGGGTGAAAAAAAAACAGAAAATTAGTTTGGATTTATTAAATGTTTAAATTATTATTTCTTATTTTTTAAATACTTGATAAATAAAATGTTATGATTCTGTCTTTGAAAAACGGAAATTAGTATAATTAGAATATATTTCATCATAATAAAAGATAAAACGGAATTAGAATGATTTCACTGCCACAAAACAAAGATCATATAAAAGCATTTTACTATAATCAATTTAGTATTGTTTCAATGTTAAATGGTAACTATATATGTATCCACATTATTATATTATATTTTAAGAATTATATATTTCCTGCAGTTTTGGGGACCTTCTATCTCCGTGAGCACCCATTGATTGATTTAAAGTAAATTCAACCACGCTTGTTTATGAATGGTGAATATTACGCAGCTAGAAAAGGTGAAATCATTGTTTTTCAACACATTGGATAACAGCTGTGTCTACTCAATGACATTATACTGGTTAGGCATGCACAGCAAACAAAAACAACAACAGGCGAGCTCACACGTATTGTGTTCGTGAATTCAACAGACTATAAAAAATGGCCATTATAACGAATTTATAATTTACAGCAACGAGTGTATGCGTAGTTCACTAATAAATGTCACGTATGACATTTCATGAAAATATCTAAACAATTTATTGTGTACATTTTTTCTGAATTGAATTATTAGAATTATTATAATTCTAATAATAGTCTACTGAAACGTCAGGTCTTTGAGAGTAATTTGACTTTAGTTGCTATTAAAAATTACAAATTAATTCTCTCAAGGCAGTATCTCGTTTCTGTAACTAGTTTTCACCAAGCTTTTCGATTCATTTTTTCGATTCTACGTCACTGTGACGTCATTTTCATTGATAATGTTTCTATAAAAAATGAATCGAAAATAGAATAATTGAATAACTTTTGACTGCTGTCAAAGTTTTCTACAGATATTCGTTCCAATTCCACTGTCGTAGGAATGGATCGAAAAGACCGTTTCTGTAAAAAAAAACGAATCGTAAAGATTTGATTTGACTTTTCACTTTTCATTTGAATTTCGAAAACTGAACAACAAACGACAGTGATGAAAGATGAACAACAAACAAAGGCATAGGGAAGTTATGGCCGCTTTAGGCATCTATTAAAAAATATCTATGATGCATTAAAAAATAAATTAAAATAAATATATATACTTTTTTAATGTAAAAGGCTTTTCATTAATACTTATTATTATAATATGACCCTTTTTAAAGTAAGTAAAATGTACATATTAAGGAATATTAGAATTTTATATTATTGAATTCATAATATCATGTTTGAAAATAGTTACGAGTTATTATTTCACGCGCTGTCCTTGCTTCGTTAAGTACTGACGTTTCATCGATATGTTCATTGGAAAAGCTCTCAGTGCCTACTACTCCCTCAGAATTTGCTAAATTATACCGCTTTCTAAAATTATGCAGTGTACAGCAGGCATTTATAATTGAACCGGCGAAAGCAGGGCCCATCATCAGTCCACGTTCATGTGACAGACAGCCGAAAACCTTTTTTAAAACTCCATTCAAACGCTCTACGCAATTTCTGGCCTTACTGTGAGCATCGTTAAATGTACTATGTCCGGCATTTTCCACAATACGATAAGGAGTCATTAGCCCTGGTTGTAGAGGATAGCCAGAATCACCAATTAACCAACCGTCGGATCGGTATTCATTATACTCGGTGGAGAAATGTTTTTATCATGCTGCTTTCCCAAATAAAGGCGTCGCGTGTACTGCCTCCATACCTAGCATTGCATCCTAATATTTCATATTCTAATGTTCCGTTTAATTTCTGGCGATTGTGGAAATCGTATGTATTTATGCATTAATTTATTCTGAATTACTTTAGTAATTTGGCGAATTATGCGGCAAATCATAGTTTTGCTCATTGGACACAAAAAGTCTTGGCCTATATCTCGCAGAAAACTGCCGGTCGCATAAAAATGTAGCACTGCACAAAGTCGCAACGAATTCGGAATAAACGTTCTCCTTATTCCCTTATATAAAAAAGGAGAGATCTCATTAAGCAAATGACTTGCTGCTTCTTTGGAAAGTCTGAAGGTCTCCACGAATCGAGATTCAGGAATTTGAAAAGGATCTGAAGAATCTCTTAACTGCCTTCGCCGGATTCTCAGCATATTACGCCTATTATGTTCAACTGCATACAAATAAAGCCATTTTTTGTTAAAATTAATTAAATACTAATTAAAGTAATAAAAATAAATATGCCAGACGTTCGAATATGCCGCCAGGATGGTTGTCTGGAGATTCGCACATGTGCACGTTTCCGGACGTAAAAATTGTCCTCGTTATTCTTGTGAAAATTACTTGCCGGTCAGATTGGTTGCGGTTTAAAAGCTATCGTCAACTGCATAATTTCAGTTTGTATATCATTGGAACTGATAAAACTTACCAGTATATATCGCCACCAATTAAAAGAAGGTGTAAGTATCTTTATTTTAGACAATACTATTTATTGCACTACTACAATATTTGCGGAGCTAAATAATTTTTTCAATTTATATTCGGTCAAAATATAAATGATCTATGCTTTAAAACAAATAAAGTACGTCGCTTTTATTGCAGAGGTGCAAATAGATTAATAAATGGAACTAAAACAGAATGAAATGGACAAAGTGCACTTTGTAAATGCAAGCATTTTATCAGAATTGTTAATATCACGATTGACATAATTTAATCTGAAAATAAATGGTTTAGCTAAAAACCATGTTAATATAACACAGAAATTATTGAAGCGTTTAAAATTGCAATTCAAAAGGGGTTCAAATTGTTGTATGCATTACCAATACTTATGAAATTTGGTAAACCAGATAGTTGTTCGATGCATTCGCAGCAACACAAATATATTATTTTATTAATATTTTTAATAATTAACAAAAAACTTGGATATTATATATATTGCTGAATACTGGCAACACTGCTTTAATGCGAATACCTCAAATGGCCCATTAATTAGTAAGCGCCGCACATGCAGGCGAGGTGAAGAAATAATTAGGGTATGCCAATGCCACTTGTTTTACACATTTGATATTTCAAGAGTTTCTCTTGATGATAATAAATAAATAATTCCGCTATAAATAAATAATTTTATTTCTAAGTTATTTTTAGACTCTGGTGTCCAAAAATTGGTTCAAATTATTTGAGCATTCTATTAACTAAGCCAATCGAATTTGTTACACCTTAAAATATTTAATAAAATTGAATCGTTTATATTCTTATTCATATGAAATAACTACATTTATTTATTCCTACCCCCGATTCTGGCGAGCAATGACACAAGTCATTTATAACAAATTTGTTATAATTTTTGTCATTCAAATTTGTGATCGTTTTCTGGTTAAACGGTGACGTACGAAAGCTCTTTATATTCACCATTAATAACAATTATTAAAGATTCGATTCGTTCCATCTCATTTGCTTTTTCCGGCTGCTTCTCAACTATTTCGCATAGTTATGCTTGAAAGATATCACTCTTGTAGTATTTAAAAGTTGAAAAGCAACAGGAAAAGTTAGATGAGAAAGTATGATTCGAACTTTGAATAACAATACCTTCTATTAATTTTGACGTATAAAAAATAGCAACAGGTTTTTGAAATAATTTTGAAATAAACATATTTTATGTATGAGTTGCTTTATTGTATTGGTCGGATTGGCTAACCTTTGAATGCAAAATAATTCAAAGTGAATACAGAAAATGTTAGGATAATGAACACAAATACTATTTCACTGAATTTCTATCATCGCAAGGGTTTTTTTGTTCTCAAAACCTGATTATTTTCTTGTTACCTACTTTTGAGATCATAACAATAAAAATGACAAATGTCATCCGGAGAGCTTTGAAATTTTAACCCGAATAGCTATTTGTGACATAAGTCATTGGAATTACATGTGTCATTGTGTTGAGTTTTGGTACTCAACTAGAATAAGGGGGCTAATCAATTTATACAAATATTTTAGTTATTAAATGAATAATGCGCACAAGTTGTCTTAAATAATAGAAGTGTATTATACGCATCTTAAAGATGTATACGCATCATAAATAATAAAAGTGTACATGAAAAATAATTTTATTCGGGGTCTGAAAAAGGTGTAATGGCCGGGTCTTAAGCTTGAATTCCTAAGAAAAATCATTAGTCAGGGTCTTAAACATAATATTTCCACGGAAGAAATTAGGAGTCACGGCCTGATTATACTGCCTTAAGGGCTACTTTAGAATTGTCAAAAAGCTATCATTATATGGTGTTTGTGTGTGTGTGTTGCTGCAAAACACGACACTTGACCCGAACCTCAACCAAAATATCAATCCGAATTTAATATTCTCTCAAGTAGCGTCAACTGACAGTTCAATCGTTCTGCCACATCACATCTCTTCAAAATCGGATTGTGCAATGTAGCCATATCTTTAAGAAATTTTTCTTTAGCATAATAAACGTTCAAGGGATTGGTCGTAATTCAAACTTTTGCCACTCAATCTGGCACCAATTTGAACATTTTTGAAAACATTTTGCATAAAATTTATAGTAAACAATAGAAATATTTGTTATTTGCTAACATGAATGAGGAAAAATTCATAAATCTAGTCCAGGTGAATCTGGTTCTATACAAAAAAACGCTCCAGCGTCTGTTTCTCCTCCTTCACAACCACTGCACACAATTGTATAAATTCCAGAACAATGCATCACTCTCTGATTCTATACTTGGACAGTATTGTTTAGTCAATAATTTTTTATTTCAATATGTAGTATTTCAATTAGTGTTAGGAACTATCAAATAAAAACCATCGAGTTATTCGATAGTTGTTAATTATTCATTCATTCGATAGATTTTGGTAATCCAAGCATCATTCAACGAGGCAAATCTGTCTCCAAGAATTCGTAGTTACCAGAAACAATCGAATAATTCATTCGATAAACAATAATTCTTAGTAATTAAAAAATCGTTCAGATTATGTTGTCAACACATGAGTTGAACGGGCACAAGTCGTGTAAATGAATGGATGAATGAATGAGAAAATCATTCGATAGTACCCAACACTAATTTTAATATTAATGTATTATTTTCGTAACCACAAATTAGCACAGACACAAGGTAACATAAAGTAAAAGAAGTATATCGAATCAATAATCAACATAAAATGTCCCTTACTTGACAGCACGTGGTCTGTCAGAAAATTTCCAAATATATATAATTTATGAAACGGGATCAAATTATTAGGTTTATTAAAATATGTTCAACTAATGGATGGAAGAAAAGAAGTCTACATATTATATAATACCAGCATAAATTTAGGGCCTTAATACAGAATAGAAAACAAAGGCATGAGACCATTCGCTCCGGACACTTTGGCTAAGGAAGCTGACTAAAGTTTTACATACTATACAAATTTTGAGCTTTTTGTCGCTGTGTTCGCAGCGCAGCGATTGAGCGTCGCTGTTTCTCCAATCTTTACTTTTTGCGTAATAAGGCCCTTAATGTGTAATGTTTTTAAAGCAACGAATTGACCATTAAATATTTGGAGAATGTAATACAATCCTTTTATTGGTTTTATATTTTATTGGAAAATATAAAATAATAGTTTTATTGGTTATAAAAACAAGTATGGTAACGGGGAAATAAAGTGCGGTATATGAGTATATGTGTACCAATATTGCAGCAATATACCCAAAATAATTTCATAATATCCAAACATAAGTATTTGATTCATGGTAGTGGCAGCGCTCGAAAAACTGATAAACAAACACGAAACAGTGTTCGTTTATCTCATTTCCCCTTTTTTACAAATTTCTCCTGCTCAGCCAAGTTCGTGCAAAGGCAGCATAATCAGGCCGTCAGGGTCTTAAACTCAACCCTGAACCCACCTAAAATCAAAGTTGCAGTTAGAGAAGTTTCCTATCTCGTTATCTCTGGTATCTCTGGTGATGTAAACAATGGCTGCATTCAGAATCGCTAAGCGCTAAACGCTTACTGTAAGCGCTTAGTGTTTTGTGGTCGTGAATGGACCGCTGACACTCAGCGCTAGCGCAGCGGTCTCCATTTTTTCCAGCGAAATATATTCACGCTGACTTTGCTCAGCATATTCTTTCTCTGTCGCTCTGTCGCAGAAATAAAGGAATCAAACCAAATTCAAAGAGATAGGAATGACCTCATCAGAGGGGTGCTGTATGCCATAAATACGCGAGCAAGCCAGTAATTCATGGCAAATAATTTGGCCTCGGGTAAAACGGTAATATCCATAATTATGGTCAGCATAAAATTAGCGACGTTACTGTCCATTTCAGTTTTCCCAATATTAGAATTTTCGCAAATAATATTTCGTGTTTACTGCACAGCTGTTTGTAAGCAGCAACGCATTCAGAAGAGACGGCTGCGCTGTCCTTCAGCGCTTTTCAAAAATCGCTTAGCGCATAGCGATTCTGAATGCAGCCAATGCATAAAAAATTGACATCAAATCACTTTTTCTTGTGGTGAATTGGGAGTGTCCTATCTCTTTATATCTGGTCAGGTCTGAAACCCACGAAACCTACTTTAAATCAGAGTTGCAGTTTGACAAGTTTCCTATCGCGTTCTCTCAATTAAATACTGTCTATTGAGTTAAGATAAAAATAAGATCTCTAAATCGCTGATTGATAGACATGTTCGATCTACAAATCTATAGCATTTTAATATTAATATGCGGCGTACAAGCTGTCGAAAGGGTCGTAGCATCTGCCGATGTAAATAATTTTGATCCAGATGGTTTGGCAGACGATGCCCCTACTGTGCTTATTACTTTACTTGTACGCAATAAGGCTCACACGCTACCGTACTTCTTAACCAACTTGGAGAAACTGAACTATCCAAAGAACCGGTTGTCACTTTGGTGGGTTAATTAAAAAGTAGACAGGCCTTCAGGGAATCTCTAATTTTCTGCTTTTAGGATACGTTCAGACCACAATGAAGACAATAGCATTGAATTATTGCAATTGTGGCTCAATCGCACGGCATCCTCATACCGTAACGTCGATTTTAAATACGAAGAAATCCCAAGGGGTTATGGGAATGAAACGTCTTTTTCCGACGACTCACGCTAGGTTTCAGCATGTAATTAACTTAAAGGAGGAAGCACTCATGTACGCTCGGAAAATTTGGGCAGATTTTATATTTGTATGGCTTCAAAATATATTAAATTTCAAATTGAAAGAATTTAAGTTTTAGCTTCTCGATGTTGATGTTTTACTAACTTCTGCAGACACTCTAAGCCATCTAACTGCATTACATTTACCCGTTGTTGCACCCATGCTACTCTCTGAAGGATTATACTCAAATTTTTGGTGCGGGATGAGTGAAGATTATTACTACCAACGTACTGAGGAGTACAAAAAAATATATAACATGGATGAGAAGGGTAACTTTCGCGTGCCTATGGTGCACAGCGCGGTATTAGTCCATTTGGAATATATGGGAGCACGATACTTGACCTTTGATCGTGAACGTCTTATCAGACAACAGTTAATTGACGTGGCTACGTCACAAAAACTGCAATGTCGTCCATACGAAGGACCTCTGGATGACATAATTATATTTGCAATTTCCGCTAATTGTTCGCGCATACCAATATTTGTTAACAACGAGCTTCCATACGGTTATATATTACAGCCCTTAGAGCCCGATGACACATTGGAAGAAGATATGCAACAATTAATTAATATAAAAATGAATATTATTCACGATTTGGGAATATCGGCTGACGTGCATGAAATGTTTGCACCATTCATTCAATTCCCAGAGAAGTATTTTACTCCATTAACATTTGCCAGTTTAAATTATATGAAATATTAAATCTTTCAGACACAAACTTAGTTTGGATCGAATCTACATGATAAATTTGGAACGTCGCCCAGAGCGTCGACACAAAATGAATCTACTCTTTAGAGAATTAGGTTTAGACGTGCAGTATTTTATCGCTGTTGATGGCAAGTTAGTAGCAATAATTCAATTAAATTCATCATGGTTGTATTTTTTGTCTCTAGAGAACTAAACCAAACAGTTATACAAAAACTGGGCGTTAGATTTCTTGAGGGTTTTGAGGACCCCTATCACCATCGACAGATGACTATGGGTGAAGTAGGTTGCTTTCTTAGCCACTATCGTATTTGGGAAGAGATCATTGAAGAGGGGTTAGGAGAAGTCCTCATATTAGAGGACGATATTCGCTTTGAACCCTATTTTAATCAAAGAGCTGTTCAAGTTCTAAAGGAAGCACGCAAAGTTGAATATGATTTGATGTAAGATGGTTCTTATACAACAACACGAATTTGTATCATAATATGGATGCACAATATCTCTCTAGTTATTTCGGTCGCAAACGCCTTAAGGAAGAAAGTGAACCTGAGGTTGCGGGTACTTATAATCTGGTTCACCCCGGCTACTCTTATTGGACACTAGGCTATGTTATTTCATTGAATGGGGCACGCAAATTACTCGCCGCCAGACCTCTTGATAAACTTGTACCAGTAGATGAATATTTGCCATTAATGTTTAATCGTCATCCTAATAAAACGTGGGCTGCTGCATACCCGGAGCGCAATTTGGTAGCTTTAAGTGCAAGTCCACTCATTCTCTTTCCAACGCACTACACCGGCGATGTCGGCTACATTTCCGATACTGAGGATTCTGAACTGAGCCGAATAGAAATTGAAAATGAATTCTTACAAATTAAAAGCGATCATAAGGAGTTCGAATTTAACGAAGTAGGATGTAGGCAGTACTGTAAAAGTTTTAGCTTCGATTCCGCAATCACTTTAGATAATATGAAGCAAATACTAAAACGTAAATTGCAGCCTGTCAAACCACATGAAGAACTGTAAAATTCCTTCAGCGAATCTCCCATTTTAATTTTAACGCCAAAAAAGTTCAATTCTGAAATTCGAGTAAGTTTCTAGAATGTATGGAGTAAGTTAAAACTTTATTTTTTCCATATGTGCCTTAATAATATTTAATATGTGCCATGTACAAGAATAATTTCAGTCAATTATGAATAATTTCAATTGAAAAATTTTGTTGAATTGTGTTGCTTATTAAACACTGTAACACATAAGTCCTACGGCAGACAACTTTAATTTTAACAAGCCAAAGTGTCATAGAGGCCTAGTAATATAAAAATAGATCATTTTAAGCGAATAACATGAAATATCTCATGGACTTCGTTATATGAAATGAGTCTTTATGAAAAAATATGTGGCAATAACTTACGTGGTTTAGAATGAACATTTAAGAATTTCGAACGAATTTCGAACGAATTTCGAACGAACTTTACTCTCTTCAAACTTACTTATAAAAATATCTGATTATTGAGATTGTTCCCTTTTGATTTGTCTTGTCTCCTTTTGCTGTTCCTTTCCCAACAAATTTTCTTCCATGTGATTGGTTAGAATTTCTTTCGCGACGAAATGTGTAAAGCTTTATGAGAAGAGAAATATTCCTACTTTTCATCCTTAAATACGTTACACCATACTCCCGGAATCGCAAATTGAAATATACTACTTCATTTTCGTTCGAACTTCACGATCGTTTATTTCCGCCATATTAAGAAAAATAATCAAAATAGTATGAGCGATAATTATTCGAACGTCAACCCAATGATGAAAACATTAGTTGTAGAATTATAGATTAAGTATATTAGACCGTTATAATCACATAATAACAGTTACTAATTATAGCTGTGCCTAAAGTGAAAATTTTGTCCTGTAACAAATCTTAATGAAGCAATAAATGAACACCGAACAATACCGAAGGTCATATATATATATATATATATATATATATATATATATATATATATATATATATATATATATATATATATATATATATATATATATATATATATATATATATATATATATATATATATATATATATATATATATATATATATATATATATATATATATATATATATATATATATATATATATATATATATATATATATATATATATATATATATATATATATATATATATATATATATATATATATATATATATATATATATATATATATATATATATATATATATATATATATATATATATATATATATATATATATATATATATATATATATATATATATATATATATATATATATATATATATATATATATATATATATATATATATATATATATATATATATATATATATATATATATATATATATATATATATATATATATATATATATATATATATATATATATATATATATATATATATATATTGAGAAAAAACAAAACTGTCGCGCTGCTGACGCGTACGACAACGACAGTAGTAGAAAATGTTCTACTTCTTTTTTGTTGTCGCTCGTCTTGTTCTTCTTTTCTCCGTTTGTTTACTTTAAATGACATTAGCAATTAATAAAATTGTATTGAAATTACAGACATGTTCTCTGCTAACTTCAGCGCCAGCAGAGTTTTGATTTGTCGACGCGACAACTGTCGCGAGGTTGTGTTTATAGCATTAGTCGTACGTTTTCGTAATTGTTTACTCTTTCGAAATTGTTCGGGTTGCAGGGGGTTCAATTGATTATGATGTTGCCGATCTCGTAGAACCATGTTCGAAAGTGGGAATTTTGTGGGCATTTTTTTGATGAATTTTATATTTTTATATGAAATATATTTTATATAAATATATTTATATTTTTAAATATATTTTATATTATTGATGAATTTTAAATAAAGTATTATTATTAATTATTATTAATAATTATGTACTGTTTCTTCGGATTTTAATGGGAAATTCATAATTCATTCAAATTTAATGACTCATAGAAATTTCACACGTTTTGACAGCTGTGCTCATTGGTGTTGTGAACAATTCTTACAAATATTTGCAAATTCCAAAAAATTTGGGAATCAGAGTTAGTCGATATAGGCGGAGCTTTACCATCAATAAGGTCGAGTTTTCGTAACGCATCATCTGCTGCATTTGATCTCCGTGACAAATTAGCCAATTTCTTCATGAACGAAGGATAAATAAGCTTTCAGTATACACGGAGAAACTAATTTTAAAATTATTTATTCAATTCAATTCATTTATCAATAAAACAATTTTAAAATAATATTCATTTATCAATTATTTATTATACATTTAAAAAATATGAGATCAAAAAAATTAAGAAGCAAAAGCAAACCAATTCATGGTAGAATGTTCTAATTCTATTAGCTTCTACTCTCTGCGTCTTCAATTTGTAATTTCATAGCACATCCTACCATGAATTCGATTGCTTTTGCCTGTTTTACGGGGCACTGCAAACCTATTATTGTGTTGATAATTAAATCGCCGCAATTATATATTGCGGCGTATTGCGGGTTATCTTCCCTCCTCCTTTTTTTAGGTAGGTAGCAGCGGTGATGACAGCGGTGATGGCAGCGGTGATGGCCATCGCGATGACGATGTTGATGGCGAGTTGCTGGCCATTTCATATATATTCATGGAACTAACCACTCTGTAAGAAATATAAAGATTAGTGTGGAATAATACATTTTATTAAAATATATATCGCCTAAACTAAATGAGATCTTAATCGATATCTGACTTACGGTCGGGGAGCCATGTGTGGCTGCAAAAATGACATAGCGTCGTATAGCGTCCATATTGATGTATGGTTGGCTCCGCTACCCGAGGGTGCTTCGAGACGCTTCCTCTCCCTATTGTAGTGGTCCCTTAAAACGGACCAGCGCTTGCTACAATTTTCGCCTATATTTAATGAACCACAGTTTATGGCTTAGTTAACTATATTCAAAATTAAATTAGACTTACCTGAGGTTCCTAGTGAGCCTCCAATTTCCTCCCACACTCTCCTCTTCGCAGCTTGAAGCTTATAGCTGGCTATGAATTTATTGTACAATAGTTCATTTAGCCGAACAAGCTCAATAAGTCTCTCGTCGTCCATTTCTTGGCAAATGTAAATTGAAGTGAAAGCTTCATGTGGCCACTCACTTTTAGTTGTCACTTTGTTCGAATTTGAGAAGATTTTCGAAACGTGACCAAATATTAAAATGATTTTGATATTGCGGCTGGAAATTCTCACAACCACGCGAACTGCATATAGCTTATGGGTTTTGACATATGAGTTTCGTGTTCGAAAAAGAGCGAACGTACGACTAATCAGGCCTTTTATATTTAACACCCTGATTAATGTTTTTTTCTTAGAAATTCAAGCATAAGACCCGGCCATTACACCTCTTTCAGACCCCGAATGACAATACATTTTATAAGTTCACCAGCTATGTTTTGATATGACAACGTAGTTATTGGTTTATAGAATTCAATTATTTTTCATGTACACTTTTTTGATTTAAGATGCGTAGTCAACATGCGCATGATTTATTTGATAACTAAAATATTTGTATAAATTGTTATAACTAATATTTGTATAAAATAACTAATTATTGTAATAACTAATTATGGTAACTAATTATTTGTATAAAATATTCATATAAAACATATAAATGTATTTATTTCATATGCATAAAAACATAAATGAAACTCAATTTTATGAAGTATTTTAATGTATAACAAATTCGATTGACTTCGTTAATAGAATACTCAAATCATGTAAGGCAATTTTTGGACCCCAGAATCTAAAAATAACCTAAAAATAAAATTAAATAGAATAATTTATTTGAAGAAATTCTTCACATTGATTTATTAAGGACTCTGCAACCATTACTTTGAAGCCAAGTATTAGCCGCACTAGTGCATTTAAAATATAAAAGATTTTACTTGAGTATATTAATACACAAATATGACTATTTTTAGTTTCAAATAAAATTGTATAATTATTAATAAGTTCCTTTCTTCGTCCTAATTCATTTAATATAACTTTTGAGCGTCTGGTGCTGACATTAATAACCACACCTACACGGAATTATTTTTTTATTATCATCAAGAGAAACTCTTGAAAAATCAAATGTGTAAAACATTTTGGCATTGGCATATCCTAATTATTTCTTCACCTCTCCCATAAATTCGATGATTTTAGTGTTGCCATCATTTGCGGCGCTTACTACTTAATGGCCCATTTTGGGTATTTGCATTAAAACAGTGTTGCCAGTATTCCGTAATAAGCATTATATTCACGTTTTTTGTTAATTATTAAAAATATTAATAAAATAATATATTAGTATTGCTGGCTATGTATCGAAGAACAATAAAATTTACCAAATTTCATAATTTTTGGTACTGCATACAAAAATTTGAACCCATTTTGGATTGAAATTTCAAACGCTTCGATAATTTCTTTGCTATATTAACATGTTTTTAAGCTAACCCATGTATTTTCAGATTAGATTATTTCAATTGGGACATTAAGGATGCTCATAAAATGTTTGCATTTACTTAAGTGCATTTTGTCCATTTCATTCTGTTTTAGTTCTATTTATGAATTTATTTTGCACCGCTGTGAAAATTTCGCCAATGATTTTTTCACCACACCATAAAATTTAAATAATTTTACTATGGTTTTTTTGTAAAATTAATTAAATACTAATTAGAGTAATAAAAATAAATATGCCAGACTTGCGAATATGCCGAGGATGGTTGTCCGGGAGCCCGCACATGTGCAAGTTTCCGGACGAAAAAATTGTCCTTCTCGTCATTCTTGTGAACATTACTTGGCGGTCGGTTCGATTGCGGTTTAAAAGTTATAGTCAACAGCATTCTTATAACTTCAGTTTGTATATCCTTGGAACCGATTAAGATGCCAGTATAATATCGCCACCTATTTAGGTAATAACATTGTTTGCTCTACTGCAATATTTACGCAGATAAATATTTTTTCGAATTATATTCGGTCAAAATATAATTGATCTACGGTTTAAAACAAAGAAAGCATGTCGTTTTCAATTCAGAACTGAAAATAGGAATATATTCATACTTTATTTGGAAATAAATACTAAATATACAAATCATGCTTAAATTAAAATTATTGTGTTTCAATTAAGTTAAGGGTTTTAAGGATATTCAGATCCAATTAAACTAACAATTATTAATTTTTGTAGTTATTTGTCTATTTTTAATAATTTGTAACCAGTATTTCTAAATATATATTTATTTGGTTTCTGGTATGCTTGTTTTCAGTTTCCTTTAGTGTTCAAGATATCACCCACATGAAACGGTAACGCGCCAATGTGCATACCTCATGGGTGGCGGGGAAGTGCACACAGCCCTCTGATGGAAATTTTATGTTTTCATTTGTTTACTATAGGAAATAAACGAATAATTTGTATTGTATTTTCGTAAAATAAAAAATTAAAACACTGTTTTTATTAAAATATTAACTAATATAATTATAATAAATTAACAATTTAACTATCAAGAATTACAAATTTCATAGATATAAACATTTTCAAAACGATCAAGTTTTGGAAATATAAATCAATACTTCAGTAAAAATTGCCATAATTTTACTACGATGATACCATACATACTTTCGTCGATCGAACAAATTATAAAATATTCTTTCTACCTGGTTTCAAACAACTTCCAAAGGATGTTCTCTCAGCGAAATTACCATCAATTAAATTAGATTTTATCGATCATATAGTCGGTAATCAGCCCGATCAACAGATGGGAAGTGTTGCATTTTGGAATGAACGCATGTTACAGTTTCATCGTTTCTGGTCATTTGATGATTCACAAATTCATACTGAATATTCCTCATTGCGTGGAATAGTGATGGCCAATTACGAGGAGATTGTTAAGATGCCAATTAATGAGCCGTCAAAGGGTAAGAAGGAATCACAAATACAGGAATACGTTGAATATTACGACGGGGCAGGTGTTCAACCCATCGCTTTTAATACTAGTGATATAGTCACGACCATACGAAATCTTCGGGCTCGTGTATGGAATTCCTTACAATACCAGATGCTTATAAAATTCTAGAGGAAAGTTTGGCTCATTCGAGCATTAAAATTAATGAAAATCTGAAAATCATGAAAGAATTTAATATATTAATCGATTACGATAAAGAATGAAATATTTAATAGAATTACCGTAAACTTTAAAAAGTTTGGAGCCAGATTTTACTTTGATGACTGAGTTCTAGTGAACTGAATAATTTGTTAGGCGCGCCTGTTTCAATTTCCTTTTCGAATTAAGTAGCGAGTCTTTCATTTGATTATTTCTATTCTATGTGGGCTGCTTTATAGTATCTTGATGAAAGCCTACGAATTGATGAAAGCGTGCATCGCGTGCAACTTACAGGCATATTTTTTAATTTCCGAATGGATTTGTTTATGCCTAATGAGTGAATGATGTGACGTGAAACCTTTGCCACAGGTAGAGCATATTTTATCACGTATATTCAAATGAGCATTCACATGATCTTGCAATAAACGTTTAGTATAAAATGCTTTTGAACACATGTTGCAAGGAAAATTGCGTTGGCGCAAATGAATGCGTGTGTTGTGGAGATTCAAATTGGTCTTCTTAGCAAATCCACGACCACATAATTCACAAATTTTTTCTCACCCGTATGTTTCATGATATGTCGGTCGAGTTCGTCGCGTGTAAAGAAAGCTTTTGCACAATACGTACAAACATATTTATAGTCTTTGTAATGATAACGTTGTTCGTGTCGGCGATGCATCAAATGGTCAACAAAACTCTGTTCGCAGAAAGCGCATTTGAAAGGCTTTTCACCAATTCCATGATCCAGATAGATATGACGTTTAAGAGTATATTCCTGATGAAAGATTTTGTTGCAATGCTGACAATTAATTGGACGTATGGTAGTTTTAGGTGGCAGAAAATTTCCTTTTTCTAAAATAAATTTTGCAATATCATCCAAGTCGACATTCGAATCTTGTCGTAGTATGGCTTTATAATAAATACGACGGAATTCACTACAGAGCACTAAACGTCCTTTCAAATCAAGCCGTCGAAGCGAACTGTTGTTTACATATTTTCATGAAATGTTATACGTGCCATTTAATTTGGTGAATTACGCACACATATACATAACCCCTGTACGTGAGTTTCGGTCGTGTAAAATTTTGTCGTTTTTCTGACACAATTTTTTTCGGGAAAAGAGTTTCCTATCTCGTTGTCTCTGGTATCTCTGGTGATGTAAACAATGGCTGCATTCAGAATCGCTAAGCGCTAAACGCTTACTGTAAGCGCTTAGTGTTTTGTGGTCGTGAATGGACCGCTGACACTCAGCGCTAGCGCAGCGGTCTCCATTTTTTCCAGCGAAATATATTCACGCTGACTTTGCTCAGCATATTCTTTCTCTGTCGCTCTGTCGCAGAAATAAAGGAATCAAACCAAATTCAAAGAGATAGGAATGACCTCATCAGAGGGGTGCTGTATGCCATAAATACGCGAGCAAGCCAGTAATTCATGGCAAATAATTTGGCCTCGGGTAAAACGGTAATATCCATAATTATGGTCAGCATAAAATTAGCGACGTTACTGTCCATTTCAGTTTTCCCAATATTAGAATTTTCGCAAATAATATTTCGTGTTTACTGCACAGCTGTTTGTAAGCAGCAACGCATTCAGAAGAGACGGCTGCGCTGTCCTTCAGCGCTTTTCAAAAATCGCTTAGCGCATAGCGATTCTGAATGCAGCCAATGCATAAAAAATTGACATCAAATCACTTTTTCTTGTGGTGAATTGGGAGTGTCCTATCTCTTTATATCTGGTCAGGTCTGAAACCCACGAAACCTACTTTAAATCAGAGTTGCAGTTTGACAAGTTTCCTATCGCGTTCTCTCAATTAAATACTGTCTATTGAGTTAAGATAAAAATAAGATCTCTAAATCGCTGATTGATAGACATGTTCGATCTACAAATCTATAGCATTTTAATATTAATATGCGGCGTACAAGCTGTCGAAAGGGTCGTAGCATCTGCCGATGTAAATAATTTTGATCCAGATGGTTTGGCAGACGATGCCCCTACTGTGCTTATTACTTTACTTGTACGCAATAAGGCTCACACGCTACCGTACTTCTTAACCAACTTGGAGAAACTGAACTATCCAAAGAACCGGTTGTCACTTTGGTGGGTTAATTAAAAAGTAGACAGGCCTTCAGGGAATCTCTAATTTTCTGCTTTTAGGATACGTTCAGACCACAATGAAGACAATAGCATTGAATTATTACAATTGTGGCTCAATCGCACGGCATCCTCATACCGTAACGTCAATTTTAAATACGAAGAAATCCCAAGGGGTTATGGGAATGAAACGTCTTTTTCCGACTGGACTCACGCTAGGTTTCAGCATGTAATTAACTTAAAGGAGGAAGCACTCATGTACGCTCGGAAAATTTGGGCAGATTTTATATTTGTATGGCTTCAAAATATATTAAATTTCAAATTGAAAGAATTTAAGTTTTAGCTTCTCGATGTTGATGTTTTACTAACTTCTGCAGACACTCTAAGCCATCTAACTGCATTACATTTACCCGTTGTTGCACCCATGCTACTCTCTGAAGGATTATACTCAAATTTTTGGTGCGGGATGAGTGAAGATTATTACTACCAACGTACTGAGGAGTACAAAAAAATATATAACATGGATGAGAAGGGTAACTTTCGCGTGCCTATGGTGCACAGCGCGGTATTAGTCCATTTGGAATATATGGGAGCACGATACTTGACCTTTGATCGTGAACGTCTTATCAGACAACAGTTAATTGACGTGGCTACGTCACAAAAACTGCAATGTCGTCCATACGAAGGACCTCTGGATGACATAATTATATTTGCAATTTCCGCTAATTGTTCGCGCATACCAATATTTGTTAACAACGAGCTTCCATACGGTTATATATTACAGCCCTTAGAGCCCGATGACACATTGGAAGAAGATATGCAACAATTAATTAATATAAAAATGAATATTATTCACGATTTGGGAATATCGGCTGACGTGCATGAAATGTTTGCACCATTCATTCAATTCCCAGAGAAGTATTTTACTCCATTAACATTTGCCAGTTTAAATTATATGAAATATTAAATCTTTCAGACACAAACTTAGTTTGGATCGAATCTACATGATAAATTTGGAACGTCGCCCAGAGCGTCGACACAAAATGAATCTACTCTTTAGAGAATTAGGTTTAGACGTGCAGTATTTTATCGCTGTTGATGGCAAGTTAGTAGCAATAATTCAATTAAATTCATCATGGTTGTATTTTTTGTCTCTAGAGAACTAAACCAAACAGTTATACAAAAACTGGGCGTTAGATTTCTTGAGGGTTTTGAGGACCCCTATCACCATCGACAGATGACTATGGGTGAAGTAGGTTGCTTTCTTAGCCACTATCGTATTTGGGAAGAGATCATTGAAGAGGGGTTAGGAGAAGTCCTCATATTAGAGGACGATATTCGCTTTGAACCCTATTTTAATCAAAGAGCTGTTCAAGTTCTAAAGGAAGCACGCAAAGTTGAATATGATTTGATGTAAGATGGTTCTTATACAACAACACGAATTTGTATCATAATATGGATGCACAATATCTCTCTAGTTATTTCGGTCGCAAACGCCTTAAGGAAGAAAGTGAACCTGAGGTTGCGGGTACTTATAATCTGGTTCACCCCGGCTACTCTTATTGGACACTAGGCTATGTTATTTCATTGAATGGGGCACGCAAATTACTCGCCGCCAGACCTCTTGATAAACTTGTACCAGTAGATGAATATTTGCCATTAATGTTTAATCGTCATCCTAATAAAACGTGGGCTGCTGCATACCCGGAGCGCAATTTGGTAGCTTTAAGTGCAAGTCCACTCATTCTCTTTCCAACGCACTACACCGGCGATGTCGGCTACATTTCCGATACTGAGGATTCTGAACTGAGCCGAATAGAAATTGAAAATGAATTCTTACAAATTAAAAGCGATCATAAGGAGTTCGAATTTAACGAAGTAGGATGTAGGCAGTACTGTAAAAGTTTTAGCTTCGATTCCGCAATCACTTTAGATAATATGAAGCAAATACTAAAACGTAAATTGCAGCCTGTCAAACCACATGAAGAACTGTAAAATTCCTTCAGCGAATCTCCCATTTTAATTTTAACGCCAAAAAAGTTCAATTCTGAAATTCGAGTAAGTTTCTAGAATGTATGGAGTAAGTTAAAACTTTATTTTTTCCATATGTGCCTTAATAATATTTAATATGTGCCATGTACAAGAATAATTTCAGTCAATTATGAATAATTTCAATTGAAAAATTTTGTTGAATTGTGTTGCTTATTAAACACTGTAACACATAAGTCCTACGGCAGACAACTTTAATTTTAACAAGCCAAAGTGTCATAGAGGCCTAGTAATATAAAAATAGATCATTTTAAGCGAATAACATGAAATATCTCATGGACTTCGTTATATGAAATGAGTCTTTATGAAAAAATATGTGGCAATAACTTACGTGGTTTAGAATGAACATTTAAGAATTTCGAACGAATTTCGAACGAATTTCGAACGAACTTTACTCTCTTCAAACTTACTTATAAAAATATCTGATTATTGAGATTGTTCCCTTTTGATTTGTCTTGTCTCCTTTTGCTGTTCCTTTCCCAACAAATTTTCTTCCATGTGATTGGTTAGAATTTCTTTCGCGACGAAATGTGTAAAGCTTTATGAGAAGAGAAATATTCCTACTTTTCATCCTTAAATACGTTACACCATACTCCCGGAATCGCAAATTGAAATATACTACTTCATTTTCGTTCGAACTTCACGATCGTTTATTTCCGCCATATTAAGAAAAATAATCAAAATAGTATGAGCGATAATTATTCGAACGTCAACCCAATGATGAAAACATTAGTTGTAGAATTATAGATTAAGTATATTAGACCGTTATAATCACATAATAACAGTTACTAATTATAGCTGTGCCTAAAGTGAAAATTTTGTCCTGTAACAAATCTTAATGAAGCAATAAATGAACACCGAACAATACCGAAGGTCATATATATATATATATATATATATATATATATATATATATATATATATATATATATATATATATATATATATATATATATATATATATATATATATATATATATATATATATATATATAATATATATATATATATATATATATATATATATATATATATATATATATATATATATATATATATATATATATATATATATATATATATATATATATATATATATATATATATATATATATATATATATATATATATATATATATATATATATATATATATATATATATATATATATATATATATATATATATATAATATATATATATATATATATATATATATATATATATATATATATATATATATATATATATATATATATATATATATATATATATATATATATATATATATATATATATATATATATATATATATATATATATATATATATATATATATATATATATATATATATATATATATATATATATATATATATATATATATATATATATATATATATATATATATATATATATATATATATATATATATATATATATATATATATATATATATATATATATATATATATATATATATATATATATATATATATATATATATATATATATATATATATATATATATATAATATATATATATATATATATATATATATATATATATATATATATATATATATATATATATATATATATATATATATATATATATATATATATATATATATATATATATATATATATATATATATATATATATATATATATATATATATATATATATATATATATATATATATATATATATATATATATATATATATATATATATATAATATAAAAATAGAT
>OZ016503.1:13274580-13348409 GCA_963966595.1 Physocephala rufipes
ATATATATATATATATATATATATATATATATATATATATATATATATATATATATATATATATATATATATATATATATATATATATATATATATATATATATATATATATATATATATATATATATATATATATATATATATATATATATATATATATATTATATATATATATATATATATATATATATATATATATATATATATATATATATATATATATATATATATATATATATATATATATATATATATATATATATATATATATATATATATATATATATATATATATATATATATATATATATATATATATATATATATATATATATATATATATATATATATATATATATATATATATATATATATTATATATATATATATATATATATATATATATATATATATATATATATATATATATATATATATATATATATATATATATATATATATATATATATATATATATATATATATATATATATATATATATATATATATATATATATATATATATATATATATATATATATATATATATATATATATATATATATATATATATATATATATATATATATATATATATATATATATATATATATATATATATATATATATATATATATATATATATATATATATATATATATATATATATATATATATATATATATATATATATATATATATATATATATATATATATATATATATATATACCAGTTGGTAGATATACCTATTCAGACATTTTCACTGTCTACCATTAATATAATATGGCTTTTAATCGACATAGTTACAGTTAATGAGTTATTTCAATATTGAGAATATATGTACACTTTTATTATAAGAAAATCCTTTTCTTCTTAAATGAATATCTTAAGGCACTAAAAGTAGCCGCTTTAGAAAAACAATCATAATTTACTTTTCAAATGAACGTATTATCAAATTAAGTGGTATTCAACATTTTGTACAAGTTTTATAAACTGTATTTAAACTTTTTTGAATTGAACACAGCAACAAAGTATTAGCTCCTAGGAAACTAACAAAGTCAAAAATAATTAATATACGTTATTTATTTTCCTGTACGGGCTGAGGTTATAAATAAATCGAAACCCTATTTAGAGTTAGAAATCAATTAGTTTGATTATTTAACAATTGTATCCCAAACACGATCATTTGTAATTATCTGTAAGCAATGCCTGACTTTGTCTCTTCAGGGGAGAAGAGCTATTTTGTTGAGAACATCCACCCATTTGCACTGCTAGATGTTGGATCGAAGAAATGGTTGGAGTGTCATGCTATGATTATTAAGCTAAGTCAACAAGCCACACTAGAAGCTTTAGAACATCGTGAGGAAGAAGTTAAGGAATTTTTAATACTTAAGGATAAGCTGAAAATATTGATACATGAGGCGTATTGTACATTTATTTGGAAAACTCGTGTATTGCCCCATTTGTTAGACGTCGATCCTAATCCTCACGCAACATTTCTTATTTACGCTGTATTCTATCATGAAGGTGCAGTGGTTTCACTACTGGACTCGGCTCTATTTCATGGAAGTGGATGCGAAGCTCTACAAGACGCAGCCATTGATTTAGTTGATTATTGTACTCAAGGCATAGCACAACTGATTGGATTAGCAAGGCAAGATTCTTTATTGTACTTCTGCGTTTTTGACATTATCACTCTTGGGTATATTAATAGTATGGGTCATCATGAAAATGTGACAAATTATGATGTAGATGAGGCTGTTTTGACCGAGTTGGAGCGACAAAAGCGTGATTTAATTTTTAAAATCGGATTACGTTGCATATCAATTCTAAGCTATTTGGCTGACAATTCTAAAGCGTTGCCGTTAAGTGCCGCCCTCCGTATGGTGACCACTCACGATGTACCCTGTTTAATGGTGGATTTATTGTTCTTTCGTCCTTGGCAAAGGCGAACCACAAAGGGTCTAGAAAAGTACGTTGGTAAGAAAAAAATAAATACTCAGAAAATGTTCCCATTTTTTGCAAATACATTTTATCCAGATGAAAAATGGACGGCTGTTAGAGACATGGCAAGAGTAGTTAAACACGAAGCTCAAACTTGGTTTTGTTTACGTCAGCTGCTCTTTCAAACGAATTTTATGGGAAGTTATGAAATAAATGAAGAAAGACGTAAACAATTGGCAAAAGTAATTTATTCTAAGCATTTTTATCTGTATTCTTTACCGCATTTGTTGGTTTTTATTTACAGTGTCAAGGGTTACTTCACGAAAGTATCCTTGATCAGTTGCCGCCATTAATTGAGCTCAAACAATATCTTTGTCAACTAGTAATATCTTCCTCAGGTTCTGGTCAGTCATCTAAGCCATCGAGGTTGTTGCTAGACGAAGTACCACAAATACGTGACAATATCATAATCGAAGCCGAACGTGCCGGTTTCTTAGAAATAGCGCAACAACAAGAAAGTATCTTCCTCTGTGCCGATAGGCAGCAAATATTGAGCATAGCTCAAAGCCTGAATGCCGCTTACAACACCGATTTGTTAGCGGAATTGGAAGGGACAATTGCAGAACTGGCTATTAAGTCAACAGAAAAAGGTAGTGGCAATGAATGTGGCAATTGTTTGGAAAGCGCCGAAAAGAAATGTTCTAATTGTCAGGCAGTGTACTATTGTTCCAAGTAAGTTTCTATATCAAATTTCTACGATAGTTTTCGACAGCGTCCATAAACTCGGGACTCAATCGAAAGCTGGTAGAAGAATCTAACAAAACTGCGCATATTTATATAAAGATGAATCCCAAATTTTAGGAAATGCCAGTTGGACCATTGGCCGAGACACAAAAAACAATGCATTAAAATGTGAACACCACAACGCCAAACGAAATCTGCGGAAATTTAATAAAGAAATACTATAACTGCAAAAATTCGTTTGATTCTTTAATTTGATATTATAAAAAATAAATCTTGCAATCAGTTCGGAATTGATTTATTTCATTAGCTTTCCTATTCGTTTCCGACGAGGGCGATTAGTTTTAACTGTTTTGTCTTAAATGATCTTTCACAACATCCAAAGCCGGAGTTTCCTCACCAAAATCCTTGATGACTACAACTGAGCAACCACATACTTTGCGTGGTTTGCCTTCTTTATCAATCTTACACAAACCCGACCATTCTCCCAGTTTCTTGTGTGAATCGACACGTATTAACGGAATTTGATGTTCGTGGCAAAGAGCTGTAACAAGTTTTTTGTAGAGCGGCTCATCAAAGGACTCAGCTAAAATGCATAGAACTGCTTGGCGTCTGCAGTAAACAAAATGTTTATGAAGTTATTGGAAATCACATAAAAAAATTTTATTCCTACTTATCCAATGCTTTGCACGCTTGATGAATACCATGAACAAGACCATCAGCAATCAAAGACTTCTTTAGCACTTCCTGTAGGGCTGTGTTAATATCCATATTGCTACCAATAACTGGCGCCGCCGAAGGAACATCTCTGAAAATGACAAGATTGAACAATTTGTAATCATATCACATCTCATTTATTAATAAAGAAAATTGCCAACACTTATTCAAGCCAAGGGAAAGAGCTATTAATGAATTTCTAAATATTTATTAGTCACTTACACGTCAACGTCCGCCATTTTTGTACAAAGGTGTGGGATTCACGCTACAATAGAAAAAAATTGCAGAGATTAGCTTTCAGATGCCTCCATTAAAAATTGAATCAATTTCACCAAATTTATGGAGCGCTCCTACGATTCTTTAGCTTTTTGAGAACCGGAAAGGCAATTCCGGGTTGCCAACGCAGAAAAATATGTTATTTTAAGAGACGTTCGGAAAAAGAGCGTACAATGATTGTTAAAGTCTAAACACATCCATAAGAGCTGACAGCCACCAATGAGCCAAACTGTCAAAATCACACAGGATCTTATGGAGATCTCATGGATATCGAGAAAAATGTTTTGTTTCCAGTTTACGCCACGCTACCGCTACGCCACTAGCTTCCACCTGTCGAGCTGTTTCTAATTTTTTGTAGCAGCTAAAATAATCTCCTTTCCAACTCTATTTTTATGACGATTGCGACGAAGCAATCTCTCAATGAACACACTTTTCTAAGAGACGAGTCGACACGAGACGAGCAAATTTTTGTACTGAAAAACAGCTGCTAATATAAAACCTCGTCTTTTGGTAATCCAAGAGACGAGTCGCTAATGGTAATCCAAGAGTAAACTCGCTTGTTACGTCTTTTTTCCTCGTCTTTTTGGTAATCTAAGGTGCTTATTCTAAGAGACGAGGAAACTATTTAGCGTTGAACGTTAACGAGTCACGAACGAAGAAAAAGGGTAATCTAAGAGACGAGATGTTTACCTCGTTTTGCTCTTACGTCTCGTTTATGGTGGCTAATATATTTACAGTGTTGGAAGATACAAATTTTATAATACTCAATTTGGTGAATACACAAAAATTAGTCAGTTGTTTTTCTTCACGAAATACTTAAAATAAACATAGCTACAATATAAAATAAACTGTGCAAGATATTAATATAATCACATTTCAGCTTTCTTCCGTAAATTTTCTCAATTTTCAGTCAAAAGTATGCACCAATTCTATTACGAGAGCCACTTTCCAACACTGTAAACAAACCTTGTGGTTTTTGACAAGTTGCAAAAAAAAATTCGCAACTATTTCTTCCAAAATTAGAAGAATTTTAGGAAGATTTAATTTTAATTTTTATTTGTACTATTTTTAATGAAAACAGAGACTTGAAAATTAATGAATTCGGTTTAGTTTAATTTGAATTTAATTAGATTTGCAAAACATGTAAACATGTGAAAACAGTATATAAACATTATTTAATTTTTATTCGATGAATCATGAAATGTATTTAATATATTGTAACAGAAAAAACCTGGACCTTGGAATAGAAAAAATAAACGTGAGAGCAGAGAAAATCAACCGCGCATCCATTTGCAAATTACCGCGAATTTTCTGTGCAAGTTGTCAGAAACCACAAGGTTTGTTTACAGTGTTGGAAAGTGGCTATCGTAAATAAAATTCGTCCATACTTTTGACTGGAAATTGAGTAAATTTACGGAAGAAAGCTGAAATATTATTATATGAATATCGTGCACAGTTTTTTTTTTATATTTTAACTATGTTTATTTTAGGTATTTCATGAAAAAAACAACTGATTTTAATTTTTGTGTATTCACCACATAGAGTATTATAAAATTTGTATTTTCAACGCTGTAAATATATTAGCCACCATAAACGAGACGTAAGAGCAAAACGAGGTAAACACCTCGTCTCTTAGATTACCATTTTTTATCGTTCGTGACTCGTTAACGTTCAACGTTAAATAATTACCTCGTCTTTTAGAATAAGCACCTAAATTTATTATGTTTAATTTTTTGACACTTGGTTCTTGCTGCCGGCAGTTATTGTTTAATGTCGAAGCAAATGCGAACAATACACAAAATTCTTGATATTTGTAGATTTTTCCGACAGGGTTGGATGTTGATTAAATTTGGAACGATTTTCCGTCATCCCTAGTCAAATTTTGTTTGTCATCCCTAGTCAAATTTGGTGCCACCTTCAGTGTCAGAACGAAAACAGACACTGAAGATGACACATCCCCGAAACCTGTTTGTCTACAAACCAAATTTGACTAGGGATGACGGAAAATCGTTCCAAATTTTATCAATACACAAAATTGTCAAATAAAAGATCAGAACCAGGCAATTAAATTATTCCCAAAAATTTACGGAATCATATTCCGACCCGGACGATAGATTTGGGCATGCAGAACACTATGAGAATTCCAGAATTGAAAATTGCAATAACAATTTCCGAATTGTGAAAAGTGCATTACTCTCAATTCTGAAATTGTGCACTGCTTCTAAATTTTGCGCAGCATAATTCGCATGTTTATTGTTACACAATTGCAAAAGTTCAGTGTAATTCAGTATTCAGATTTAGTATAACTGCTGTATTGTTAAAATTCGTGATTACAGATTGGCATTCTAGGTCGGTGTAAACCAGAGATATCTTTGCTGTAAACGTACTATTAGAAACGAGATTATAAAAGTTAATATATTTTAATTTAGTATCTCTCTCAGAGATAATGAGATAGGAAGCTTCGAAATCAGCAACTCTGGTAGTAGATTTGACGCAGAAATGCATACTAGTGTTGGTGTAAACGGGTAGATATTAATGACGTTTTTACTTATAGCCTCATCTACGATGCCTCCTATGACGTAATTTTTACGCTCAAACTTACCTACCCAATACTTACCTACCCTTACTTACTTACCTACCCAATGACGTCATGTCTTCAGGTGAAAAATTTTAGGCTTAGACCCCATTGACATGTCACAATTATTTTAAGATTTCAACTTAGTTAAAATTTGCACATAAAAACATTCCCATGCAGGTACATTTTATTGAACATTTTATTTTATTGAATTTCGAGTGTACATGGTTTTTATATACACTTAGATTTGAAGGTATTATTTGATTAACCAAAAAATTTGATGTAATTTGTGAGAAACCAGATGGAAAATATGTTTTATTATGGATGTTATTTTTAATTCCTGGTATGCTCCTGAATTGGCTAAATCGTGATAACTGCGAACGAGGATGAAACAAAGAGCGAGTGTAAAGATATACACGAATATATTACACGCGTAATACAGTTTTTCATTAGTTTTGCTTCTCTTTCTCCCTGCAGAATTTTCGGCCAGAAATCATTGAAGATTGGTAAAAATTCTTCCGATTTGAAATTATTTATGATTTCGTAAGAAATAGCAGGTAACTGCTTATTAAAGTTCAAATATCCGGTCTTACGTAGTTGAACTATAACAATCGTAAAGCATCTCGGTCTGATAAAAATCCTATTGACGTTAACTATAACGATACTTATATATTTTACTTAATTTATTTATTTTATTTCATATATTTAACTTAATTTTGATTCTTGATATATGTTGAAGTTTCCGACAGGGTTGGATGTTAAGGTATATTGGAACGAACTTCCGTCATCCCTCGACAAATTTGGTTTGGAGACAAACCGGTTTCGGCGTTGTGCCATCTTCAGTGTCTAGTTTTGTTCTCGAGAACGAAACTAGACACTGAAGATGGCACAACGCCGAAACCGGTTTGTCTCCAAACCAAATTTGACGAGGGATGACGGAAGTTCGTTCCAATATACCTTAACTTTATTTTATTTATTTAACTTTATTAGGAGAATCAACCACGGTTATTATAGAAATCCTCTTAACATTTCTGTGGACTTCTGCAACTAGGCTAAATTAAGATAACATCAAATCTAAATGCAAAAGATTTATAATATATAAAAATCGGCGTTGGCATACCTTGAGCTATGTTTCACCTAGGCATTGAATTTAATCAATTAAGGGTTACCTCCCTCTAAGGTGCGTGTTTTATTATTCACCTTTGCGTAGGTAAGTATTGAAACAGGGTTCACGGCGTAAAACAATTTGAGATATATTAATTAGTTTTCTATTTTAATAAAATAATTATCACAGAGCTCTATTTGAAATGATCAAACCTCTCGTTAGTGCAATTAGAATTATTCTTTAGGACCAAATGGAAAAGTGAATGATAAATTTTAACTGCCTTAACTGCGAAAAAAGTACCTTCTTTGATAAAAAAGCCATACCACTTCCGTCGCTGTTGGTTCCTAACGGTAATAATAGCATTCAATTTTGCTTCCTTAACGTGAAAATAATTTTTCCTCAACATGAAAATAATTATTATTGCCGTGAATGTAAATTTGAAATGTTCATAACAATGCGCTTGTTTGAAATAAGCACAATTATTATTGTTAATAATTAATTAATAATGAATTAAATAATAATCATATTCTGCCAACTTCAATTGGTGCAAAAAGTACCTTTTCTATGTTAAATATTAACGCTGGTTATATTACGTAACTGATGTTTTCACCACTTTGTTTTTAAAATAATGGAAATCATTATAATAATAGAAACAATTAATTGAAATATATTGCGAACAATGCTCAAAACAAGGATTTACTGCAGGAACTTCCACAGCGGTAACAAATTATAGCTGTCCAGTGCCAAAGGTAAGCTTGCGAATTGAAAATTTTTGCTCGCTAATTGGTAGCAGCAAAAATATCCAATTGGCAGGTGTTTAGCTAATAATATATTAGTATAAGCATATAGGTCGATCATAGATTAGTACCAATGCTTTCAAGATGAAATCGTGAGTATACTATAAGATCAACGCTTCAATAAATAAATAGAATTATGACATGCAAAGAAAATCTTAAAATGGTCCAACCCCCAGAATGTACTTGTTTTTAGTTAAACATTGCAATTTCCGTTGCCTCAATTGGTCATAATTCTATTGTCGCCGTCGCTGTAATCTCGTTGGAGTTGTTTCATCTTAAGCGAGAACGTGTTCGTAATATTTAACAAAATAAAGTAAATATTTATCTTTAAAAAAATACATATATATACAATAAAACGAACGAACAAAGAAAATGGAATGCTTAAAACGAACGAACAAAGAAAAATGCATGTAATTCTCGATACGGAAAGAATTCTGATGTTTGTTGCGACTTTCTTTTGGGCTTTTTAAAAGAAACTTCAACAAAACTTTATTGAAGTACTTCAATATAATAAATTTTGGAAATAGGTAAAAAATAACATCAGTGAGATTTCAATGAATTCCTTCAATACCAAATTGGAAAATATAAAAATTTCTTTAGGAGTATCACGCTTTTTCCTTTAATAAAATAATTAATGAAATGAAGCTAATACAATAAAATTTAATAAATACACAACAGCTTCTAATTAAAAAAAATTCTCGAATTTTTATGTTTCAGTTTTTATTCAAATTTGATTAGGCTAGTAATTACTTGAGATTACATTCTTCAATTATGCCATTTTTATAAACGATTGCCATGTTTAAAATATAACAAATAATATATAATACTAACGTGCTAACATGTGTCAAATTGTAATTATGTTTATGCATAGAATTTAATTATATTTATTTAATGCAAGGGTGAAATAGGCCTCACATAATAGGCCTTCACATAATTATATAATAGAAAATATTTACTGAGTTTTTGCTAAAATGTTAACTAACTTAATTGTAATAAAATATTAATTGAACTAAAAATACTTAAAAATTTCAATTATTGTATTATAAAACACAATTTCAATTATTATACTGCATTACAAGTAAGTATAATACAAATATTACAAATATCAGACAAGGGCAAACAGAGCTTAATTATATAAATTAATTTCTCTAAACAAATCAAATTATACGTTGATTACAAAATTATTTCATTGAAACTAACTTAATAATTTGGAGGATATTGAACTGTGATTAGGGCAGCACAGTGAAATACACAATGGGCACCCTCGAAGGCTTTATCCACCGTTTTCTATTTACATACATCACCCATGAAAGAATGAAATTGCCGGCAGGGAGATGAATCTGAAAAATGAAGGAAATGTGAAAAATGAAGGTTATAAAAACGTTGGAAAAAATAGGCCGTATTTATTTACTAAGGATACCTATTAATTTCTTGATTTTGATATGTTTTTCCGACAGGGTACGATGATGTGGTGTTGTGGAACGAATTTCCGTCATTCCTTGTCAATATTGATTTGTAGACAAACCGGTTTCGGCGATATGCAATCTTCAGTGTCTTATTCGTTCTGGTCAGTATTCGTTGATTCAGCCGCTTTTATAGCTAACTGTGGCAGCAGGCTGCGTCTGGTCCGCGTGATTTAGTTGCCATCGTTGTTTTGGCTGGTCTACGTGACTGTATGATGCTTCCTTACAGGTAGGTGATGTGCAACCGGCGGGCTTATCGTTAATTAGTTGTTGATCCGTTTTTTCGCCTGGATTTCGTTTTTAGGCGCCTGGGTAAGCATTGTTACGGGATTCGGTGGGAAGGTAGAAGTCCGTTATCTTTGGTTTCTGTGTTTTTAAGGCTTTGATCTGCGTTTCTGTGTTTATTACCCTATTGCTGCTCTTGTTCTGCTTTTTGTATAGTAATTTTAGGGGCTTAAATATTACGTACGATGGAGTATTTCTTTGTTCGTTTATTATCCTCCCATCGAAAGTTTTCTGCTTGTATATTTCCATGTTTTCTAGCACATTCAGCCGCCGTCCTTTATTCTGTTTATGCAGGATTTCCATTGTCTTCCTAATGTGTTTTGGTGTGCATTTATTATCGTGCATGTGATTTGCAAAATTAGACTCTAGATTTGCTTTTGGATTTCCTTTTTTCTTGTTGTAATCTCGTATGTGCACCCGGAATCTTGTTTTTAGTTTACGCCCGGTTTGTCCGATATAACTGTATCCGTATGCGCAGGCTAATTTGTATACGCCTTGTTGATCCAGCGGGTCCTGTTTTCTAATGCTGCTCCGTAGTATTTGTCCCAGGTTGTTGTTTGTTTTATAGGCTACGTTGAATTTTAGCTTTTTTAGAAATTTTGCTAACACGAACGTGTGTTCACCAGCATATGTTAATGTTGTCCAAGGTTTTTCTTCATTTTGATTATTTGGTTTTCTTCTGGTTTTTGCTTCTTTCCTGATTTTGTCTATTAGCTCCTTCTGGTACCCGTTATTTTTTGCGATTGTGTAAATTGTTTCAAGCTCCTTGTTGTATGCCTCCTTCATTAGTGGGATCAGTTCCAGTCTGTCTATTAGCTGCCTGAATGCTGCTATTTTGTGTTGATGTGGATGTTTTGACGTACTGTGTATTACTGTATCCGTGGCTGTTGGTTTTCTGTATATTTCGTACTCCAATTTGTTGAATTTTTCGTTTCTTTTTATCGTGAGGTCCAGATAATTTATTTGCCTTTCTTTTTCCATTTCCATCGTGAAGGTAATATTTCCGTGCTGGTTGTTCAGAAATTCTAGTACTTGCTCCTAGTCATTTCCTCCCAGTATGCATATGATGTCGTCAACATATCGCATAAAATATCACGCCGAGTTTTGTTTTTAGTTCATCCATGAACTGTTTTTCCAATTGTTCCATGAACACTTCCATGAGGATCGCTGATGTCGGGTTCCCCATTCCTAAACCGTTCGTTTGTCTATATATGTTGTTATTAAATTGGAAATAGGTTTGTTCCAAGGTGATTTTTACGGCTTATGTCGGTTGTGTAGAGAGCTCCTTGTCTGCGGTGTTGTTCATTAAGATTTTGTGTACCAACTTTACTGTTTCCGATACTGGTACCAATGGGTATAGATCCTTGATATCAAACGACACTATCCTATATCCGCTTAATATTTGCGTGGCTGTCAATCTATTTACCAGTTCCGTAGTGTTGGATATTGCATGCTCGTTGGACAGTTTTAGATGTTCGTTTAGTAGCGTTTTTAGGTATTTAGGACAGCTTGTAGCTCGGCGCCGATTGGTAGTTAATTATTGGTCTCATTGGCGCGTTCGGTTTGTGAACTTTCGGAAGTGAGATCATCGGTGGTGCTGATGGGTTCATGTTTGTCAACGTGTGATGTGTCTGGCTTGATGATTTTTGTTGCCTTTTTTATGGTATCCTTGATTTTAGCTTCATATTCGTCGGTTGGGTCCTTCCGTATTTTCCTGCATTTCGTTTCCTCAATCAGCTGCTCTGTTTTTCTGATATAGTCCTCTTTATTAATTAACACAGTTGTGTTTCCCTTATCCGCTTTTGTTACAAGTATATTGTTCCTTTTCAGTTTCTGTTTTAGGTTTTTTACCGTTTTTCTCTCCTTGTCTTTTCCACATTTCCCTTCCGTTCTTATTTTCTTCTCAATTACTTCCCTGGCAATATGCCTTGCATGATCCTGCTCTTCTCTTAGTAAAGTGGATATTGCCGTTTCTACATCCACTATAGCTTGCTCAATTTATTTCTTCTTGTTTTCCTCGTAGACGTTGTGTTTTAGACCTTTCTCTAATATTTTTGTTTCCTGTTCGCTGATGTCGATTCTCGTTAAGTTGATAAGCCTGGCGTGAAACTTTGGTGATGTGTGCTCTTTATTACTTGCTGCTTTCTTGCCTTCAGTTAGTTTGCTGAGTTTTTTATTTAGCCTTTTATATTTTTTCGTCATTGTTTTAAGGATATCTTCTTCTTTTTGTTCGCGCATGTCCATTAGTATGCCCGTTGGTAAACGTTTCAGCTAGATACCTATTAAGTCGATATACGGCACAAGATCATCTGAACGAACTTCCCGAATACGTAGCGAATCGTTGAATTAAGTCAAACGTTTGATATGTTGGTCGATAAAATCGCTACTACCGATTACCAAAACCACTTCTCCATTTTTATTAGTTGACTCTATCAATAAACGAGCTAATAAAAAATAATTAATTCAACTTTCGTTGCCTTTGGATGTTTCACAAGCCTTACCGCACATATCATGACTTGCGAATATAATGATAATTCCCGGTCATGGAAAACTGAAAAAGTTTTTACTTTTAAAAATCTCAAACCGGCGGAAAACGCGATATTTTATGTTTCAACTTTACTTTCGGTGAGACACGACTGAGGTTATTTGTTATAATCAGTTAAATCACTTGAACCGCAAATATTTCAAGCGCACTCATGGGAACGATTCTCGGAACATTGCGGTGATTCTGTACGCGGATCTGAGGGCATTGCATTTCTGTTCAGAGTATGGACACCACGCGCACATAATTTAAAATAACCGTGGCTATTAACAATTTATTTCCACCTAGGTTTAACTGGGAAACACGGAATTAATTTGAACAGACAAATTAATACGAGCAACTGTTAATATAATTAGTTGTTTACATAGTATTATCATGAAATGACATACGTGACATACCCATGGTGAATTACGCACACATATTTAAGGGCTCTGTACGTGAGTTTCGGTCGTATAAAAATTTGTTTTTTGCCAGCGTTTATTGTGGGAAAAGAGATTCCTATCTAATTATCTCTGGTCTGAGTAATACAGAGATATCAGAGATAATGAGATAGGAAACTCTCTTCCCACAAAAAGGTAGCTGAAAAACCAAATTTTTATTGTATTAACAGTTGTTCGTATTAATTTTTCTGTTCAAATTTCTCAGTTAAACCTCGATGGAAATAAATTGTTAAGTGAGCGCGCTTGAAATATTTGCGGTTCAAGTGATTTAACTGATTATAACAAATAACCTCAGTCGTGTCTCACCGAAAGTAAGTAATATATGCGTGTATATCTTTACAGTCGCTCTTTGTTTTATCCTCGTTCGCAGTTATCACGATTTAGCTAATTCGGGAGTAGACTAATTCGATTTAGCTAATTCGGGGATTAAAAATAACATCCTTTATGAAACATATTTTCCATCTGTGCCCATGTTCTGTAACTCTCACTGGTGAGAAATTCTGACGTGAAACAGTTGAATTGGTACTGAAACACTGCGAATTTGAATCTTCTCACTGGAACTGAGTCTGTAACTTTGTTTCGGTGAGAAGAATCTGTCAAAATTATATTTCTCGTGAATTATTGGAAATAAGTGAGAAAACTGAGTCTGCAACTTCTTCTCCTGAGAAGTTCCTCACTTCAAATGTCAAAATTTCTCATTTAAAAAATCAATAGTGAGTAACGTTTCTCCCAAAACGAGAAAATTGTAGACATGTTGGAAAAGATTTCTTTTTCGTTAAATATAAATGATGATTAAATTAGTTTCACTATTAAAATATTAACATAGTTTTAGTATTTAGATATTAAGTTAGTCTTAGTAAATTCAGCTAATCTTAGATATTATTATATTAAGACAGTTTTATAGCTAAAGCATAGTTTTATAGTTAGTTTTATAGTTGGTATAACACAGCTACATAAGTGCATATATAAATAAATGAATATACATTTGCAAAACTTTTTGTCTTTTCATTCATTTCATTCAGGTCGAAATAGATTGATTCCAGGAACATTTTAAAAACGGTTTCCTGAGCCAGCCGGGTTGAATGAGGAAACCGTTGATATTTTAATAAGGTAGTTGGAACCTTACAATAAGCAAACAGCGCGATAATTGAAGTCGACACTTTTGGGCAAATTCTTTCCCTCAGTTGGTCACGAATACCGTAGGCCACGCGAATTAGTTCTCCCCGATGATATTGCTCTCCTTCATATTTATATTACCGATCATATTTATATTACCTTCAAATTCAAGCTCAATTTGCGCGTAGTCAATCAGTCCGTGGGCGAGCCTAATATTATGCAACACGGTGCACGCATTAATTGTTATTAATTAAATTATTTTAATTATTTGTCAAAATATCTTCTTTGAAATCTATAAATCAAAGTACTATATTATTTTACGATATATATTATATTTATTTATGAAAGTACATACATAACTTTAATTTGTTTAACCCCCAACGGCAATTGTTTCAACAATTTTTTTATATTTTGGCAGCTTGCACATATGTAAACAAAAATTCCAGTGAAAAGTTTTCAAAAATGTAATTTTTCTCACTTTCAGTTACAGACTCAGTTTATTTTCCAGAAGTGAGAAACGATGGGATTTTTTGTTACAGAACATGAGCACTGTGCCCATGTTCTGTAACTCTCACTGGTGAGAAATTCTGACGTGAAACAGTTGAATTGATACTGAAACACTGCGAATGGGAATCTTCTCACTCGAACTGAGTCTGTAACTTTGTTTCGGTGAGAAGAATCTGTCAAAATTATATTTCTCGTGAATTATTGGAAATAAGTGAGAAAACTGAGTCTGTAACTTCTTTTCGTGAGAAATTTCTCACTTCAAATGTCAAAATTTCTCACTTAAAAATCAATAGTGAGTAACGTTTCTCCCAAAGCGAGAACATTGTAAACATGTTGGAAAAGATTTCTGTTTAAGAAATTAAATCATAGAGTAAGAATTATTGTAGTTATTTCTTACTCTATGATTAAATATAAATGATTATTAAATTTTACTATTTAAATATTAACATAGTTTTAGTATTTAGATATTAAGTTAGTCTTAGCAAGTTAAGGTAATCTTAGATATTATTATATTAAGACAATTTTATAGCTAAAGCATAGTTTTATTTATTACAGGCAATTAAGTTAGTTTTATAGTTAGTATAATATAGATTGATTCCAAGAACGTTCTAAGACCGGTTTCGGGAGCTAGCCGGGTTGAATGAGGAAACCGCTGATATTTTATTGAGGTAGTTGGAACCTTACAATAAGCAAGCAGCGCGATAACGGTAGTTGATACTTATGGGCAAATGCTTTCCCTCAGTTGGTCACGAATACCGTAGGCCACGCGAAGTAGTTCTGCGCGATCACATTTATCTCCTATATTTATATTACCTTCATGATCAAGCTCAATTTGCGCGTAGTCAATCAGTCCGTGGGCGAGCCTAATATTATGCAACACAGTGCACGCATTAATTGTTAATAATTAAATTATTTTAATTATTTGTCAGCTTCTCTGCTTTGAGTTATATAAATCAAAGGACTATATTATTTCATGAAATATATTATATTTATTTATAAATAAATACATATTTATTTATAAGTACATACTTAAGTTTAAATTCGTTGAACGCTCAACGGCAATTATTTCAACAATTTTTTTATATATTGGCAGCTTGCACACATGTAAACAAAAATTCCAGTGAAAAGTTTTCGAAAATGTCATTTTTCTCACTTTCAGTTACAGACTCAGTTTATTTTCCAGAAGTGAGAAACGGTGGGATTTTTTGTTCCACTTTATCTCACTGTGAGAAGTTCTCACTGAGTTACAGAACATGGGCACTGGTTACAGTTACAGAACATGAGCACTGGTTTCTCACAAATTACATCAATTTTTTTGGTTAAGTAAATAATACTTTCAAACCTAGGTGCATATAAAAACCATGTACACTCGAAATTACACATTTGTCAATAAAATGTACCTGAATGGGAATGTTTTTATGTGTAAATTTTAACTAAGTTGAAATCTCAAAATAATTGTATAAATGATATGTCAATGGGGTCTAAGCGAAAATTATTCATTGGGAGACTGGCGTTATTGGGGGCACCGTAGGTGAGTTTGAGTGTAAAAATTACGTGATAGGGGGCCCCGTAAGTATAACTGCACGTTTACACTAACACTACTATGCATTTTTGCATCAAATCTATTACCAGAGTTGGTGTTTTTCGAAGTTTCCTATCTCAAGGCCTGATTAGTCGTACGTTCGCTCTTTTTCGAACATGAAACTCAACTGTCAAAACTCATAAGCTATATGCAGTTCGTGTGGTTGTGAGAATTTCCCCCCGCAATATCAAAATCATTTTGATATTTGGTTAAGTTTCGAAAAATTCTCTCAAATTCGAACAAAGTGACAACTAAAAGTGAGTGGCCACATGAAGCTTTCACTTCAATTTATATTTACCAAGAAATGGACGACGAAAGACTTATTGAGCTTGTTCGGTTAAATGAACTATTGTACAATAAATTCAAAGCCAGCTATAAGCTTCCAGCTGCGAAGAAGAGAGTGTGGGAGGAAATTGGAGGCTCACTAGGACCCTCGGGTAAGTCTAATTTAATTTTGAATATAGTTAACTAAGCCATAAACTGTGGTTCATTAAATATAGGTGAAAATTGTAGCAAGCGCTGGTCAGTTTTCAGGGAGCACTACAATAGGAAGCGGAAGGGTCTCGAAGAACCCTCGGCTAGCGGAGCCAACCATACATCAATATGGACGCTATACGACGCTGTCGTTTTTGCAGCCACACATGGCTCCCCGCGCGTAACCAATGACCAGCACAGCTGTCAAAAAGTGTGAAATTTCTATGAATGCCATTAAATTTGAATGAATTATGAATTTCCCATTAAAATCCGAAGGAACAGTACATAATTATTAATAATAATTAATAATAATACTTTATTTTCTATAATTACTTATATTATTTAGTAATATTTGAGTTAAAGAAATCCAAAGAATTTCTAAAATATAAAATTAATCAAAAAAAATGCCCACAAAATTCCCACTTTCGAACATGGTTCGATGAGATTGGCAACATCATAATCAATTGAACCCCCTGCAACCCGAAAAGTTTCGAAATAGTAAACTATTACGAAAACGTACGACTAATCAGGCCTTCATTATCTCTGATGGGGAGTGTCCTATCTCTGAATCAAATAATGGCGTTGTTCTCGTTTCCGAGCCCAAGCTTGGTTTTAACGTAATATTTAGTTTCTGAGTTTATTTATTAAAAGAAAGGGTACAATGTTAATTAAATTATCTGGTTTGATAGACTGGCGTTGTAGGTTTTAAACCGTGTGTTTGCTCGGGCTTCCTGGCGGCAAGAAGCTTCTCGAAGAAAACTCGTCGGCCCGCAGCTGTCAACTTTTGAGTTGCAATAAGGGTGCCTTCGCATCGTTCGTGCACAAAGGTCCTTTCACAACATCCCCCTCCCCGTGAATCGACCTAGGGGGCGGAGATTCACCCTTCTGCTCACACGACTGATTAACATCGAGCACGGCTAAGCTGGATACGGGACGCTTCACTATGCCAGAGCTAGTACGCACATCCGCCGCCCTCGCGACTCCGTCTTTCCCGTAATAAAGATGTATGACGCGGCCGCGGCGCCATTTGGATCTTGAAGGATCACGTTCGACTATCAACACCAGAGCTCCAACGACGATTGGTCGAGTAGTCATACACCATTTGACGCGTCGCGTTAAATCTGGAAAATATTCTTCGATTCAACGGTGCCACAATGAATTTTTTAGGTTCTCCAGAATTCGCCACTGTTTGCGAAGATTCAACAGCTTTGGTTCGAATGCTGCTGGAGTTTGAGTCGAATTAGCGCATCCAAGTAGGAAATGGTTCGGTATCAATGGTTCGGGCTCATCTGGGGTCACAGGCAGGTGCGTTAGGGGCCTGGAGTTGACGATATTCTCAGTTTCCACTAACAAACTGTAAAGGGTATCCTCGCGAGGGGCACATTCCTTTAGCACAACTGCAAGAGTCTGATTCACCGAGCGCACCATCCGCTCCCAGGCCCCTCCCGCACTGGGGTCATGGGGCGTGTTGTAAATCCACTTGATACCCAAAGGAGCGAGCTTTGCTGTCAAGCTATCATGGATATCTCGAGATGTACCGCTCTTATTGTCAGGCAGGTAAAGAGAGCCACCCACCTCTTCTCTCTTCTTCGGGCCACCGATACCATGACAGGCCCAAAATAGTCTACTCCGGTATACGAAAATGGTCGAACAAAAGGTGTCACTCTGTCTACGGGTAGCACGCCCATTTGAGGTTGAGTTGGCATTGCCATTCGAAGTCTGCAGAACCTACAATTGGATTTAACTTTATTTGCGACTCTTCTGATAGAAGGAATCCAATATCTGTGACGGATTTCACAGAGGACTGTTGATACGTTTGCATGGTGTAGCTTTCTATGGTAGTACTCGACCAGTAAAGACGTTAGTTTGTGATCTTTTGGCATAATTATCGAATTTCTGGACTCGCTTGGTAAATACGTTGCATTTTCGATTCTACCCTTTACTCTGATTAATTCGTCTTCAGCCAGAAACGGGTTGCGACTTCTCAGCGCTCTGTTTTTATTTATTGCCATGCCTTGGCTCAAACTCGCATACTCCTCAGGGAAGGCTTCTGTTTGATTCCAGCGACATAATATGATCTCTGCTGCTCTTTCCTCCTCGGACGACAGCTCGCCACCTTTTAGCATTTCTCCTTTGGATTTCGAAAAATTATTAATATTGAACGTGCATGATACCTGTCGAATTGCTGCCAGCAAGTAATGCTTTTTGCGGAGCTCGGTTCCGCTTTCGTCTTTGTGTCCCTTTGCTGATATTTCGTTAGGCCATTCTTCTTCGTCTTTATACAAAAATGGTGGTCTTGTTAGCCATCTACTACCGGCGTCGTAATTCGGAGGGTATTTCGCTCTTGTTGCATCGTTTGCAGGGTTAAGATGTCCCGGACACCAACGCCAATCGCCGATTTCGCTGGTTTCCAATATTTCCGATACTCTGTTGGCTACGTATGGTTTATAAATTCTGTGGTCTGAGCGAATCTACTTTAACACCGTATACGAATCCGTCCAGAAGGTTGTCTTTGTTTGGTTGACCGCATGACCCTGAATGATAGTATTGTTGAGTCTTGCACCTAGCACGGCGGCTTGAAGCTCAAGCTTTGGGGTCGAGTGGTATCTTGTTGGAGCACAACTGCTTTTTGCTGCTGCAAAGGCTATCTGCACACATTTATTCTTCGTACTACGCCAGTAGGCCACCGTTGCCATTGCTTCGGCGCTTGCATCGACGAATACATGGAGATCCATTAGACCTTCTCCGAATCTAAGAAAATAGCAGCGAGGTACTCTAACTTCTTCCACTTTTGATAACTCGCTGACCCAACCTTTCCAGCGATCGTATAAATTGTTTGGTAGCTTATCATGCCATACGATCCCGCTTTTCCACACCGACTGCATAAATATCTTTGCCGTTACCATAAAATTAACGAGAAGTCCTAATGGGTCGTACACGGACATATTTAAGCTTAAAACTTCTTTTTTTGTAGGTATTCTTTCCCCATTTAGAATTTCTTTAGGTACTTTGTGTAATTTTAAAACATAAACAAATAAATCGAATTTAGGCACCCAATGCATTCCAAGAACTCGTTCTACCTTAGAGCCAAGTTTCACAGAGCCTTCGTTGACACCAGCTGCTTTGCCGAACGCTTGTTGCAATCTTTCGCCGTTTGATACGATGCCTTTTAGCTCAAATCCACCGGATTTATGGCTTTCGATCACGTTGTTTACGACCTCTATCGCTTCTTCCTCATTCTCAAAACAGTCAACGTAGTCGTCGACGTAGTGCCTTTCAATAATACCTTCAACAGCGTGTGGGCACAGATCCAGATAGTTCTTTGCATTAGTGTTTTTTACGAATTGTGCTATTGTCGGTGAGCAGGAAGCTTCGAATATAAGACGTTGCATAACGTAGATGTTGGGAGGCCTTGATTTGTCTCCTCCTCTCCACAGGAACCGCTGACTGCTTTGGTCCGTTTTTATTACGGCTACTTGGTGGTACATTTCTTTGATGTCACCACAAACTGCGATTGGTAATTGCCTAAATTTGAAAATTATTGACATCAACGGTTGATTTAAGTCAGGTCCAGGTAGTAACGAGCTATTCAATGAAGAACCGTTCACTTCGGCGGCGGCATCAAATACTAATCTTATACCTTTCTTATTCGGATTTTGTACTGCGAAATGAGGTAAATAAAATTCTTTGCCTTTAACACAAGCGGCTTGGTAGTCTGTCAGTTGTCTTGCATAGCCCTTGCTCACGTATTCGGCTATTTTTCTATTGTATTCCTCTTTGTAGTTTATGTCGCGACTTAATTTTCTTTCAACCGGTTCCAGCCTCTTCAAAGCCATTTGAAAACTGTCAACAAATGGTGGAGGATTCTCTTTCCATAAAAGACCTGACTCATATCTATCACTTAGCTTTTTCGTAGTTGAGTTTAGTATTTCCAGGGCCTTGTCTCGCTCTTGGCATTCTGGTTCCGGGGAGGAGAGCTTAACTCCACACGTTTCTTGATTGAAGTACTCTTCCATCATTTCACGCATCTGACACAATTCGTTGTCTATTTTTCGGGTGTGAAAGGCGTATTTAGGGCTGATATTAGTTTCTTCGGAGCAAGGGCCATATACTATCCATCCAATCCTTGTTTTGCTAGCGACGGGCCCGAAAGTTTCAGCCGCATGAGGCGCCTATAATGGAATAGTCAAATAACCATGTGCTAGACTTAGAATTAGCTTCGGCTGGACGTCATTATAGCTGTTCAGGGGCAAACCGCGAAGGTGCTCGTTTCTCCCATTCGACAAAAATTCTTCAACTTTACAGCTTTGTATTGAACGACAAGCGACTTGAAGGCTGTTTAACGTCTCGATTATTTAGCCATTGTAGTTCAAGTGCTTCCTTTGGTCGCCTAGGTTTAACTGCCTCGCGATTTCTTCCTCCACCATCGATACATTTGCTCCGTCATCCACAAAGGCGTATGTCTGAATCATTTTATTTTTTCCGTATAATTTTACAGGAACTACTTGGAACAGTATGTCACCGGTGTTGCTGTTGGCAAGCGCAGTGAAGTGTTGAGGGGCTGCTGGCACGTATCGAGTCGTAGTGGTTACTTCTTTTCCTTTATCTTCCTTCATCGCTAATGGCTCGGAGTGCAACAGCACGTGATGGCTTTTTCTACACCTTTCGTTGTCACAATTTTTTCGGTTTCTGCATCGACCGACTTGGTGGCCCTTAAGGCAGCAATAGCAAACATTTAATTGTTTGACCGTTCTCCACCTTTCGTCGACGTCCATATTTAAAAAATGTTTACATGAGCCTGCATCTTTGCATTCTCCGGAGCAATATATATATCGCGCTGCTATCGTAACACATGCGTACCCTTTATTTTCTACGCTTGAATTCATGACTTGATTTGCTTTACGACTATTTACTAATAAAGGAGTTGGTAATGCGTCATACGCTGCATTAGCTAATCGTCTAAGGGTCATCAGCCAATCACTGAAGTCTAATATCGATGCAGGCTTGCCCTTTTGTAGGCACCTTTCTGCCCACTGGAGTTGTCTCGCTGGAGGCAGCTTGGCGACCAGTTCACTCAACAAGGTAGGATTATGTAGGTGATAATCTCCTTTTACGTTTTTCATGAATATACTCATATTTATTACCTGGTTAGCGAAGTTTATAACGGACTCTAGATTCCCTTCGATGACCGCTGGCATTGCGCGTACCCTTCGCACTTGGCTTTTAATGAGTTGTTCTGCTCGGCCGAAGGTTTCTTGTAACGTGGCCATAATTGCGTCGACGTTATTTGAGATACTGAGTAGCGACTCAACCAGCGAACGAGCACGACCTTTCAAAGCCTCGCGCGGGCGCATGATATTATGTAAATTTGTGTACTGCAACTCTCTTGTGGTGGCGACGAAAGATTCTGCGAAGGTCAACCATTCCTCTGGCAACCCTGAAAATGCTGGAAGAGGGTAAATTTTGTTTTGATGACCTACCTGTGACTAGGATAGCATAGAGTTTTGTTGCGGGGCGGGTAACTGCAACGGCATAAATTCCTGTGCAGTGGGATATGTCTGCAGTGGCGCTGGCGTTGACTGTGATGGTGAAGAGGGCGTAAATAGAAACTGCTGCGTAGGTTGGTGCGTCGAGGGGACAGACTGCAATGGCATAAAGCTATACATGTTCGACTGCATTGGTATGAAATCTGACATTGTCGGCAGTAACGGCTGAGACGTAGGCGGCTGCATGGGCTGAAGAGTTGGCAAAGAAATGTGCGTAGTCAACTGCCTTGTCGGTGGCAGCGACGGAAGGCTTGAAATAATTGGCTGTGACATCGGCGGCGCCGATTGCAGTGGCTGACTTGACATAGTTGATGTCGGCGGCGTCGACTGAAGTGGCTGGCTTGACACGCTTGGCTGAGATGTCGGCAGCACCGGCTGCAACGACTGACTTGACATAATTGATGTCGGCGGCGTCGACTGCAGCGTCTGCCTTGACGTATTTGTTTTTGTTATTATTTCTTCTCGAAGTGTGCTCACGGTTTGTTGCAATTGCTGGCTGTTTGAAACCATTAATTCTTGCATGGTTTGCAATTGCCTGCTAAACTCGTTCCTGAGTTCTTCCAGTTTTCGGTCAAATTCCAGTGTATTAGTTCTTACACTTTCCACCACGGCTTCGATATCTCGCGACGAGTCTCCATCTCTGGATTGCTCCCTAGCCGGTCGACTTGGCGAATGCTCTAACGGCATTGTCTCATAAATGTTGAGGTACTTCGGCTTGACTCCTTTATTTTTCCGGTCACTGCACCTTGGTACGCCTGACATACATATATAGCGCGTTGGATCCTTAACCTCAATCTTACTAGCAAACGGCAACTACGTGAAACCATTCGACGGTTTAAAAGATTTTGTTCTCGTTTCCGAGCCCGAGCTTGGTTTTAACGCAATATTTAGTTTCTGAGTTTATTTATTAAAATAAATGGTACAATGTTAATTAAATTATCTGGTTTGATAGACTGGCGTTGTAGGTTTTAAACCGTGTGTTTGCTCGGGCTTCTTGGCGGCAAGAAGCTTCTCGAAGAACACTCGTCGGCCTTCGCATCATTCGTGCACAAAGATCCTTTCACACCAGGCGTTATTACAGAAACCGAAACTACGCTGCTTTTTCGATTCTCTTTTGTGTTTTTCTCTGCTTTGAGAGCTTATTGACAAGCAGCAGATAAAATTTCGTAAAACAAATATTGTTAGTGCTTATCAGTGTATTCCAGTGGAAAATAAAATGCCGGAACCCAATATTTTGGAAATATATTATCGAAACAGCTAGTGAATAAAGGCCTGATTAGTCTGACGTGTTGGTAGGTTTTGTTAGGTGGAAGCTGTCAAAAAGCCTTTCTACCTTATGGGATCCTGTGTATTTGATTATACGAACGTGCACGCAGTAAAGAAGAAGAAGAATATCAAATTCATTTTGATATTTTCGCGTTTCGCAAACGAGTTCCACGTTTGGAAGCCAAAAAATCAGCCCCACGGTTGCTTATATCGACATTATTTATTATTAGAAGTACGGGGAATGGCCACTTGGTTGTACGGCTTTTTATATTTCCGGGGATTTGTTAAGATTTGACTTCAGTTGCTTTGTGATTTTGTTGAAGTGAGGTTGTGTTACTGCGTGCTAAAAAGTTGTTTTTTTCTCTAACACAGTCCCGGCAAAACACTGTTTTAACTCAACTCAAACGCAACTCAAGAAGGAGGTAATATTGATCTTCATCACCACACTTTATTCTCATGAATACCCTTCTAAAGTATCCATGGACCACACGATCAGTATTTATAGGGCGGAAGCGCCATCGCCTTCTTGCTCTGCGATTGAGCCACTCAGAGCAGAGAGTAACAATTAATAAAAATTCCAAGTCCTCCATTTCTTCTTCCATTAAACGATCCATTTTAATTCCAAAGCCTTTATAGAATCGCAAATAAAATTGAATTGCGTTGAGACAGCTGTTTGTGTAATAACAACAATGTTAAAGAAGAGGCTGTATAAATTCTATAAGCCTTGTTTTGATTGTTAAAAAAAATTAAGTCGAAGGAAATAATTTATTTTGTACCTCTTTAAATATTATTAATGTTAAAAATAATTGCATTATTTCCACAACAAATGTAATTTAATATATGTATATAATTAAAAGCCTTTAAAATTTATGCAGATAATTTTTGGAAATAAGAATTATACACAGCCCTAATAATTCCCAATTTTAAACAGTCTGGCAACGTCTTGTACTGCATTTCGACAATATGCTCAAACAACTTCCACGTAACAAAACGTACCAACACGTCAGACTAATCAGGCCTTAAAACGCGAGCAAGGAACCTTTCGCTTGGGTGTGAATGAAGCGGCATGGTAAAAATTTATTCAGTATCATTTAGGACGTCGTTTAGGGAGGAGGGTGTTTTTGTTGCGTTCAGGCAAATGGATTTCTAATGAATAACAGACGTTATCTAAGGAAACTAACGAAAGTTTTGTATACTAGAATAACTTCTTTTGTATACTTCTTTTGTATATATAATAGCGTCTTCTTAAAGCCAGCGTCGCAGTCCTTCTATTAGTTTCGGTTTGTGTAATAACGCTGTAAGTTAAAGCATACTGGTTCTATCACGTAGCTCGAGAGTAAAACCTACAGTAGCGCAATATTAGCAGCACCTAAAAAAGTATTTTACCCTTTGGAAAATTTATATTTAAAGACAGGAATAGGGCAGAAGGAACTTACGATGAGTTCATGAATGATAAGCCATCAAGGTGGCGTTCTCTTTAATTTTAAAATAGCCTTAAATGATAATATGTATGGTGTTTTCTAAAATTGCGTTCGATGGAGAAAATTATTAGGAAATGGTAAACGAATTAAGGAAATAAGAGTAGAAGGATCGTTTCGATAAAAGTAAAGCTATCGCAGTAACCGGCCCGCATCTTGTAATTATTTTCACAGTCCATACATACATTTTATACTACATACTTTCTGTGCGGTTTGATGCCTATTTTTATGGGATTTAAGTCTCACGAACACCATGAGGATGAGAGTTTACAATGTTGAGGATATACAATGAGGATTTATGTTGTTGCTGTTGAGGGTTTACAATGGTGTTGTTTCGTTTTCTGTTGTTCACAATATTGTTGTTTTTGTCATTCTGTTATTGAATGGTGTACTGTACAAGGGAAAGGTACCGACGGGAAATTTTAAGACCTCTATGGATTTGGAATGGTTTTACTTCCATATACACTCATTATTCTCATATTTTGATAAATATCCATGCAATATACAAAATTAGAAATACGTCACGTTTGTAAAAAAGTGCAACAAATATTTTAGGGACTATGAGAATTTTCAATTGGCTAAATTATATATAGACGCTTCGAAAGTTTGAGTGTGTTGATTCGATGCGCATAGATTTGCCAAATGCAAGATTCCTCACCAAAATACAAGATTACATACCGGAATGTGAGATTTTTGAGCCACCATTACTGCCTCTTTATCTCTGGTAAACGAGATGTGGTTAGAGAACCGACACTCTACACATGCATATGAAATGTACTAATCTAATCGAAAAATTTTCGTATTTCGACATATCTCGTACTTCGCCGGAATATCATGCGTCCATGTCTGCAAGGCGTCAATAACTAATGTATGAAATCCAAAGTTTTGATAATGGTTAAAAGGCAAATTAAATCCAAATTCCGTTTTGGGTCCTGTTCTTCATACAGTACTGCACTTAATTACAAGAAGACAAGAACTACAATATTGTACAACAATACTGTGAATAAGAGGAGACGAGAACAGCAACATTGTAAGTCTCATGTTAAACCAAAATATAAAAATAGTATAAGAAATTATTAGATGGTATCGTTGCCGAATAACGGTCTGATCATGTTGCCTTCAATGCCGAATGCCGAATAATGGTCTGATCATGTCGAATGAAATTGTCGATACTGAAATTGGACACCAGAGATAAAGAGATAGGAAACTTCTGAAAACTGCAACTCTGGTTGTAGATTTGACGCAGAAATGCATAGTAGTATTAGTGGAAACGGACAGAAATTGATGACGTATCCACTCAGAATCTCACCTACCGTGCCCCCAATGACGTAATTTTTACGCTCAAACTCACCTACCGTGCCCCCAATGACGTCAGTCTTCCAATGAAAAATTTTGGTCTTAGACCCCATTGACATATCATTAATGCAATTATTTTGAGATTTCAACTTAGTTAAAATTTATACATAAAAACATTCCCATTCAGGTACATTTTTTTGACAACTGTGTAATTGCGAGTGTACATGTTTTTTATATCCACATAGATTTGAAGGTATTATTATTATTTGCTTAAACAAGAAATTTGATGTAATTTGTGAGAAGCCAGATGGAAAATCTGTTTTATTATAAATGTTATTTTTAATCCCCGGTCTACTCCCGAATTAGGTAAATCGTGATAACTGCGAACGAGGATAAAGCAAAGAGCGAGTGTGAAAATATACACGCGTATATTAGACGCGTAATATAGTTTACCATTAGTTTTACTTCTCTTTCTTGGCCAGAAATCATTAATGTTTGGTAAATATTTTTGATTTCGTTTATTTATGATTTCGTAAGAAATGTCAGGTAACTGCCTATTAAAGTTCAAATATCCAGTCTTACGTAGTTGGACTATAACAATCGTAAAGCATCTCGGTCTGATAAAAATCCTATTGACGTTAACTATTACGATATATATTTAACTTAATTTATTTCTTTTATTTCATTTATTTAACTTTATTTTAGTTATTTAACTTTATTAGGAAAATCAAACAGGGTTATTCTAGAAATCCTCATAACATTTCTGTGAACTTCTGCAACTAGGCTAAATTATGATAACATCGAATCCAAATGTAAAAAATTATAATATATAAAAATCGGCGTTGGCATACCTTGAGCTATGTTTCACCTCGGCATTGAATTCAATCAATTAAGGGTTACCTGCCTGTGAGGTACATGTTTTATTATTCACCTTTTGCGTAGGTAAATATTGAAACAGGGTTCACGACATAAAACCATTTGAGATAAATTAATTAGTTTTCTATTTTAATAAAATAATTATCGCAAGGCTCTATTTGAAATAGTCACACCTCCCGTTAGTGCAATCAGAATTATTCTTTAAGACCAAAAAGAAAAATTAATGATACATTTTATATTTCCCTAAGTGCGCAAAAAGTGCCTTATTCAATAAAAAAACCATAGCACTTCCGCCGCTGTTTGTTCCTAACGATAATAATAGCATTCAATTTTGCTTTATGTGACATTAATTATTGTTTAAAATAGTAACTCATTGCCAACTAAAGGAAGCGCGCAAAAAGTACTTTTCCTAACATGAAAATAATTATTATTGCCGTGAACGTAAATATCAAAAGTTCAAAATAATTACCCTAGTTTGAAATAAGACTAACTGCTAAGGTTCTAGTAAGAAATTGATAGATATTTACTAAGGCTGGAACCACACCAAGTCAGCAATTGGACGGAAGCTGAAACTTTCCATAATTTCCTAGGTAAGTACAAAACTTTCTTTTGTGTTTTACATTTAATGACCTTTATATTTTTCTAGGAGTATTGATGGTTCGGTGTGGTTTCAGCCTGAGTGAGGGTGGGTGTACTCGCTTGTAAGTAATATAATAATGGGTGTAGAGCATATAATGTGCTGTTCCTGGTACCAATATTAGTTTTCTTTCGCTTTTTAATAACATTTACTTTTCCTATTTTCCTATAAATAATTTGTATTTTATTTCCCTATTGCACGTAACTATATAGAAGAATAGAATGGTGTCGGCGTTTGGGAGTTTTCAATAGTGGGAAGAAAAATTTATATGCATGCGAAAGACATTTTTCCGAGGAAATGCGACGTCGAAGAGACTCTATCCCGGATGTAAATTTATGTTGCATGTTTACTCCAGAGACTAAAACACGGGATAGTTCTAAAGAGAATATTATTAAAGATAGCTTAAAAGCAGATTATCCACCAACATATAAAGTTGGTGAATCATCTGGTATGTGCAATTCATTTTCCTCCCGCAAACCTCTTCTACCATTGTTTCTAAATTATGAGACGTCTGGTCCTGAAGATCCACTGCCACTGGTTGACCTGGGTACAGATCATACCACTCAAGCAGTCAGTTGCAAGATTCAAACGCCTCAATTTTTGTCTAGTAGAACCCCAAGAAAGCTTTTATATATGAAAAAAATTAAATCCTTAAATAAAAGAATTCAGCTTTTATTAAAACAATTGAAGATAAAAAATCATTGCATAAAATTAAAAGATAAAGAAATTGAAGAACTCAAAGCAAATTTAGAAAGTGGATGTTCACGGGAGGAAAATGAAACAAACAAAGTAGAAGTGATAGGTGAATTTTGTAAAACGCTTCCAGCAAACCTTAGACATTGCGTAGAAAATAGTGTTAAGAACGCTTCTCGCCAACCTAACGGTTGGTAAATGATGACAAATTAAAAATGCTTGCTTTGGGTGTTCTCTTTTTGTCACCCTTAGCCTACCGATACCTAAAAATATCCCTCAATTGGCCTGAAGAAAGAACGCTTCGAGAGTTTGTTTCTGACTGGCCAAAATCTCCAGGATGTTCCTACAGTGCCTTGAAATCTTTAGAATTTCGAAGCCGTGGTTTTTCTTCTAAACAACCCTATATTTCCGTCTCGTGTGACGAAATGGCGCTCAAAGCAAATCTCTTTTATAAGAGACATGAAGACAAAATCATTGGACTCGAAGATTTTGGCGACGAAAACCGCACTAGTAGAACGGCTGATACGGTTATGGTTGTTATGGTTCAAGGTATTGGAGGAGCACCTTGGAAACAACCCCTTGCTTATTTCTTCCTGCGCGGTCCTTGCAAAGGAGAAATACTTAAAAAATATGTGATTGAAGTTATTTCTCAGCTCCAAGCCATAAATCTTATCCCCTGCCAATTTGTTTGCGATCAAGGATCGAATTTTGTAAATTTTTCTAAAATTGTGGGGGTGACAGAAGCTCATCCATTTTTTATTGTCAATGACAAAAAATTTTTCTTTTTTCACGACTCTCCTCACCTTCTAAAGAGCACCAGAAACTGTTTGGAGAATTCTAAAAACAAAGTTTTATTTAATAACAAAAAAGTAAGTTGGGCAGATATTGTCCATTTTTATAATTTAGATTCCCAGTTGTCTATTAGATGCGCACCTAAATTAACTCCATCACATATTCATCCAAACAGTTTCGAAAAAATGAAAGTGTCTCTAGCTGCACAGGTCTTCAGCAACACAGTTGCTTCTGGCATGGATGCCTTGTACGCTTCAGGGCGGATTGATGTCAGCAAGGCCCCCACAACACCTAACACAGTGGAATTTTTATTGTTCATCGATGAACTTTTTAACGTTTTTAATAGCAGCGACCCACTAGTCCAATGTCAGTCAAAAAAAATTTTTCCAATAGTAATAGTCAGGCAGATTTTCTAAAGAAGGCCATAACCCTTTTACTTTCAATACAAATTTTAGATTCTCGCGGCGTTGACATTAATAATTCTTTTTCCTTCATAAAGGGTTGGCTTCTTAATATTTCCAGTCTTCATTTCCTTTGGGACTTTTTATCCCACCAGGGCTTTCAACATATTCCAACAAGGCGCCTTTGCCAAGACTCCGTTGAACACTTTTTTGGACAAATTAGGAGAGGCGGGGGAATTCTGTTACCACTACTGCACATATGTTTAGCGGTTTGTTCCAAAAGCGTTGGGTTCTAGATTATGCAGACTTAGTAGTTAAAGGGAATTGCGAGCCATTTAATTATGAATGCATTCAGGAATTTGATTCTAAAGATATTCTAAACCAGGTATATAATGACTCGCTAGTGCAGGACACCTCGTGGCAGCATTTCCAAAGTTTGCCAACGCCACAACCTTCAGCAATCGACACCGTACAAATCAATATAAGTGAACTTAATTTATTAAAAGAAAATGCGTTTGCTTATGTTTGCGGTTGGTTGTATTTGAAGTATCACAAGCTTCACAATTGTTCGCAGCCTTTACCGGTTTTTGGAAATGATGTCACAACAGAAGAATTTCTTTTCACATTAGAAAAGGAATTCCAAAATTGCGAGCTTGTTAAAGCTCCTTGCGAATTTTTGATTTACGTTAAACAATTAGAGTCTAGATTCATAGGAGTTTTTAACATAGCATGCCACAGAAACAATCTCAGTAGTTTTTTAGTTTCCGAAATTATAGACAAGTATACAGAGTATAGTTGTTGCCAGAATTTTAATAACCACGACTTCGTGGCACTCTTTGTTAGAATTAGAATCCATTTTGCCTTAAAATTTTTCAATAGGGACATTAATAGTAGTAATCATAAAAATAAGATTCTTTGTATTACGCATATGTGAATTATTCCGTATTAGTCGCTGGGACATATTTTTACATCAAACTCTATTCCATTACTTTCATATTTACATCAAATTTATATCATTGTATATTATTTACTTTTATATCATTGTGTATCATTCACATTTATATCATTGTATATTATTCACATTTATATCGTTGTACATATCATTTTATATTAATATCCATACTATTTTTATTTGCTATAATCGAGACTACTTAATTTCTATTGAATTACATATCATTGTCTAAATTTATATTAATTTGTCATGTAATTAACGCGTCAATTATGTCATTTTTATTAACGATTGTCATGCTTTAATTGTACAATATAACAAATAATATATATTACTAACGTGCTAACATCATATATCAAATTGTGATTGTTTATGTACAGAATTGAATTATAATTATAATTATTTATTGTAAGGGTGAAATAGGCCTACTGGGGGACCGGACACCCAAAAAAATCGGTAACGCATCACAGTGCACACCTCATGGGTGATGTGGAAATGCACATAATGCTCACATAATTATATAAAAGTATTTACACAATTTTTATAAAAATGTTCACTAACTTAACAATTAATAATAAACTTAACTTAATTAAAATAACATATTAATTGAGCTAAAACAGCTTAAAAATTCAATTATTATATTATAAAACAAGAGCAGGTCTCTAATCTAATCGTTTCAACAGTTGTTTCCTCTGAAAGTGTGTATCGATTAGTGTTTGATTACGCGTATCGTCCAAGTCAAAAGATCTTATGAGAGGATCCCAAAAGCCGTCAGGATTGGGAAGTATATCAAATTCTGGTGATTTATTAAATAAATCTCTCTTTAAGCCATTACTTCCTTTGTCATCTCGAGGTTTTAACCTTTCTCGTCCGTTTCACTACTACTGCTCTTATTAAATAAATTCCTTTCGGCTACTTCCATTTTAGATACTGTTTCCTCCGTTGTCTTTTTGCGTCTGTTTTCTCATCACTTCTTTGCTGTTTCTTTTCTAGAAAGGAAAATATTCAAAATTAATTAGAATTCGACCATTATATTGTTTTTACTTTTTGTATTACTTCGCGCCTTCTATACGTTTTAAATTATTTAGTCTCATTGCCAATCTTGAAAATTTCATGCAGGAGAGTTATAATGCTTGGTGAGTTACCATAAATTGTTAAGCGTTTTGAATTGGTCAGAATTAGAGGAAAGTTTAGCTCATTCGCGCATTAAAATCAATGAAAATCTGAAAGAATTGAACATATTAATCGATTACGACGAAAAATGATATATTTAATAGAATTACCGTAAATTTTAAAACGTATGGAACCTGATTTTACTTTGATGACTGAGTTCTTGTGAATTGAATAATTTGTTAGGCGCGCCTGTTTCAATTTCTTTTTCGAATTAAGTGGCGTCTTTCACTTGATTATTTCTATTTTGTGTAGGCTGCTTTATACTATCTTGATTGCAAATTAATTGTTTGCCTTCCAGCGCTCCCAAAAATTGTTCCTTGCTGTTACCGTGCATTTACTTTTGTAACTCTTTCTTGTTGTTCTTTCCTACAGGATTCCAAAATATACATTAGCTATTTATTCTATTTTGGAATGTTTTTGGGATTTGTGGTGAATTGAAAATAAGACACCAGTGGTGTTGGCCAGCTCAAAGGTTATACGATCATCCGAATTCTGTCTGAAGCCCGTGTTATGTTCTACTTCTACGTATTAATATTTTCTTTCACTTAAACTTTATTGAACTTATATCGAATTTACTTTATAGAACTTATAGAATTTAAATTCTTGTTCGTGACCCTTTTTCTTATTATTTTCACTTCACAAATCACACAGAGCACAAAACGTGCTTTCAAATCAAGCCGACGAAACGAACTGTTGTTTACATATTTTCATGAAATATCATACGTGACATTTAATATGGTGAATTACGCATTCATATACATAACCCCTGTACGTGAGTTTCGGTCGTGTAAAATTTTGGTTTTTTTTTTTTGCTACATTTTTTTGTGGGTAGAGTTTCCTATCTCATTATCTCTGTTGGACACTGTCAGTTTTAGACGAAATTGTCTCAGTGGCGAAAGCTATTTCGATCTTGCGTGAACATAGCATTATACTATGTGCACTATATGCAAGTCAGAGATAACGAGATAGGAAACTTCTCTTACTACAACTCTGATTTAAGGTAGTGTTCGTGAGTTTAAGACCCTGACTCATGATTTCTTCCGTGGAAATTTTATGTTTAAGACACTGACTAATGATTTTTTCCTAGAAATTCAAGCATAAGACCCGGCCATTACACCTCTTTCAGCCCCGAATGACAATCCATTTTATATGTACACCAACTATGTTTTGATATGCCAACGTAGTTATTGGTTTATAGAATTCAATTATTTTTCATGTACAGTTTTTTGATTTAAGATGCGTAGACAACATGTGCACATGATTTATTTGATAACTAAAATATTTGTATAAATTGTTATAACTAATATTTGTATAAAATAACTAATTATTATAATAACTAATTATGGTAACTACTTATTTGTATAAAATATTTATATAAAACAAATAAATGTATTTATTTAATATGCATAAAAACATAAATTAAACTCAATTTTATGAAATATTTTAATGTATAACAAATTCGATTGACTTCGCTAATAGAATACTCAAATCATTTAAGCCAATTTTTGGACCCCACAATCTAAAAATAACCTAAAAATAAAATTACATCAAATAATTTATTTGAAGAAATTCTTCACACTGATTTATTAACGACTCTGCTACTATTACTTTGAAGCCAAGTGTTAGCCGCACTACTTCATTTGAGATATAAAAGATTTTACTTGAGTATATCAATACACAAATATGACTATTTTTAGTTTTAAATAAAATTGTATTATATTAAGTTCCTTTCTTCATCGTAATTCATTTAATATAACTTTTGAGCTTCTGGTGCTGATATTAATATCCGCACCTACACGGTATTATTTATTCATTATCATCAAGAGAAACCCTTGAAAAATAAAATGTGTAAAGCATGTGGCATTGGCATACCCTAATTATTTCTTCACCTCTCCCATAAATTCTATGATTTTAGTGTTGCCATCATTTGCGGCGCTTACTATCTAATGGGCCATTTTGGGTATTCGCATTAAAGGAGTGTTACCAGTATTCAGTAATAAGTATTATTTTCAAGTTTTTTGTTAATTATTAAAAATATTAATAAATTAATATATTAGTATTGCTGCGTGTGCATCGAACAACAATCAAGTTTACCAAATTTCATTATTTTTGGTACTGCATACAAAAATTTGAACCCATTTTGGATTGAAATTTCAAACGTTTCAATAATTTCTATGCTATATTAACATGGTTTTTAGCTAAACCATTTATTTTCAGATTAGATTATTTCAATTGGGACATTAAGGATGCTCATAAAATGTTTGCAATTACTTAAGTCCATTTTGTCCATTTCATTCTGTTTTAGTTCCATTTATGAATTTATTTTGCACCGCTGCGATAATTTCTCAAACAATTTTTTCACCACACAATAAAATATTTGTAATTTTACAAAAATTTTAAATTTAAATAAATTTAAGCAAAAAAATAAGAATGCCGGACTTGCGAACATGCTGTAGGCCTACTGGGGAACCGGACATCCAAAAAAACCGGTAACGCGCTAATGTGCATACCTCTTGGGTGGCGTGGAAGTGCACACAGCCCTCTGATGGAAATTTTGTTTTCATTTATTCACTATAGGAAATAAAGGAATAATTTGTATTGTATTTACGTAAAATAAAAATAAAAACACTGTTTTTATTAAAATATTAAGTAATATAATTATAATAAATTAACAATTTAACTATCAAGAATTACAAATTTCAAATATATAAACATTGTCAAAGCGATCGAGTTTTGCAAATATAAACCAATACTTCAGTAAAAATTGCCAAGTCAAAAGATCCTTATGAGGGGATCCCAAAAGCCGTCAGGAGTATATTATGAGGGGAAGTATATCAAATTCTGGTGATTTATTAAATAAATCTAGCTTTAAGCCCGCATTACTTCCTTTGTCATCTTGAGGTTTTAACTTTTCTCGTCTAACTCCCTTTTCTTATTTAACTAAAATTGGTTGCGGCATAAAATATTCCGTTTCACTACTACTAGTCTCATCAAATAAATTCCTTCCGGCTACTTCCATTTTTAATACTGTTTCCTTCGTTGTCTTTTTTTCTTCTGTTTTCTCTTCACTTCTTTGCGCACCTTTATCTTACTAGTAGGATTTCCATGAACAATGAAATTGGTGGATTCCGGCATATTTCTGGTATCTTTAGTAATTGACAATTTTGCGCATTTATGCAGTTGTCTGATTCTAGAAAGGATAATATTCAAAATTAATTAGAATTCGACCATTATATTGTTTTTACTTCTTGTATTACTTCGCGTTTTCTATACGTTTTAAATTATTTAAAGTCTCATTGCTATTTTTGAGAACTTCATGCAGGAGAGGCATTGATTCTATGCAGGTGCTATCTTGATAACTTTCTTCTATGAACACCGTTTCCGGTTTGGCAGGTCACATTATTATAATGCTTGGTGAGTTACTATAAATTGTTTAGCGTTCTGAATTGGTTAGAACTAGAGGAAAGTTTAGCTCATTCGCGCATTAAAATCAATGAAAATCTGAAAATTCTGAAAGAATTGAATATATTAATCGATTACGACGAAAAATGAAATATTTAATAGAATTACCGTAAATTTTAAAAAGTATGGAGCCTGATTTTACTTTGATGACTGATTCCTTGTGAATTGAATAATTTTTTAGGCGCGCCTGTTTCAATTTCTTTTTCGAATTAAGTGACCTTTCATTTGATTGTTTCTATTTTGTGTAGGCTGCTTTATACTATCTTGATTGCAAATTAATTTTTTGCCTTCCAGCGCTCCCAAAAATATTTCTGTGCTGTTTTCGTGGATTTCTTTTTGCAGCTATTTACTTCCGGTGCTTTTTACTAAACCCATTTTTGGATCAATATTCTCAGCATCAGCTGATTCTTTACGCGTTTTCTTCCTAGGTTTTCTAAACAACGTTCGCAACGGCTCGATTTCTACATTTTCGGTCTCAAAAATATCCGCGCATAGTATTTGATTTTGCCGTTTGCCATCACCGAAGGACGAGTTACTGCCATTATTCACGGCAATATTGAGTTCATCCGGAGTAATGTCAACATCGTCCTCAACTCTTTCTTGCTGTTCCTTCCTACGGGCTTCCAAAATATTCATCAGCTCTTTATTCTATTTTGGGATGTTTTTGGGATTTGTGGTGACATGAAAATAAGCCAGCCAGCCCATCCGAATTCTGGCTCAAGCCCGTGTTATGTTCTACTTTTACGTATTAATATTTTCATTTACTTAAACTTTATCTATAGAACTTATTGAATTTAAATTCTTGTTTGTGACTCTTTTTCTTATTATTTTCACATCACAACAGAGCACAAAATGTGCTTTCAAATCAAGCTGCCGAAGCGAACTGTTGTTTACATATTTTCATGAAATGACATACGTGACATTTAATTTGGTGTATTACGCATATCTATACATAACCCTTGTACGTGAGTTTCGGTCGTGTAAAATTTTGTCATTTTTTGACACATTTTTTCGGGAAAAGAGTTTCCTATCTCGTTGTCTCTGATGCAAACCACACTGAAGCTGTTCAATTTTTTCCAAACACGTGTTCAATCAGCTGCGCTAGACCACGAGTTCCTTTTTTATATGTTCTTTAGGGAACAGGTTTACGACCCGCTTACAACTCCAATTTTTTGATAATTTTGTTGTTGTGCATTACAACTCTCTGGTCACAACATTGTTTAGGAGTTATAGCCTGTTAAATTTTTGAAATACTCGAGGCAATAGCTCATTAATTGTAGGAGGGAAGAACATGACGAAGGCATCAATCGGAACATATCCATGTCTTTAATTTATGTAATGAAATATTTTGTCGAAGAGCTTGTACTTTTGAATTTCACATATACATTTTAAAAACCTTTTTTTGTACTCAAATATTTTTTCTCTGTAAAATTCATTATAAACCCATACAAATGTATGAACATTAATGAAAAACAGATGCCGAGCTTTCCGTACGTATTTCGTGAAAAACGGCGCAGGAACTCAGGAGAAGACGAATTTTGAAAACAAAATTTTTCAAGAAACTAATTTTTTACATTACACTACTTCTGCAATATGCTAGCCTGACGTGGAAACATTAAGAAAATGGAGCATATTTATATAATCGTAGTAGGTCCAGTATTTCTCCAAATTGTTGTTGTTGTTGTGATCGCTTCCTGACCCCAAAATCAAAAACAAATTCTCGTTCTTTCTTGGGAGCAGCTTCTGCAATTTTTTGCAGTGAGTGTATGTCATTTTAAAACAGCTTTCTCCGGTTAAGAAATCAGTAAACTCCATGGGGAAAAAAATTATCTACTTTCGTATAGCGCCGTAGGAAAATAATTTTTTTACAGTGAAAATAGTATACAGATGTGAAGATCTGTATATTTTTTAAAAAGTATTGGTTTTTTCATTAAAAAGGTTATTACAATAAAAAAGATATTGATACGGAAAATGGTAGAACGCACCCGAACGTTCTAGCCTTCACGTTAATGCGAAACTGACACATGTGTCATTTCACGATAATCATCATTCACACTACACAAACATTACACATGTTTGACATGACTCATACGTTTCACAATAATCACACCATACAACACAGCCACACTAAGAAATGTCAAGCACATTCCAGACCCTTCCTTTATCGCTAAAGCTGGGTATAAATACGACGGCTGCTGACAGCTGTCAATCAATTGGTGTCTGACTACTGAGGTGAACACATCACGCAAGTGCAAGTTACAAAGTGAAAGTACAGAATTGTAAAGTAAATAGTTGCGAGTAAAAGTGGTTAAATAAAGCTGACAAATAAATTTAGATTAAACACAACAGCTAAATAAAGTGTTTTATTGGATTATTCACAATCCAGTGATCGAACCTGAAATATTCAGAGTAGAATTTTCAAATAACGTAACAATTGGTGTCAGAAGTGGGATTGCTGAATAATCCTGTACCATGGTGAGATTTGCAGAATTAAAAATTTCTCAACTAAGAGAAGAGCTGGAAGCTCGTGGACTGCCTGTGACAGGTAACAAGGCGGAGCTGCAAGTGAGACTGCGTGCATCATTGGAAAAAGATGGCATCGATGTAGATGACTATGAATTCGGTTACGATGATGCCGGAGCGTCATCAAAGGCTGAAGAACAACTGCCAGAACCACAGCAAGCTCAAGGTTTCGATATGAACATGCTCCTTGCGGCAATGACGCAGGAGCTGGCAAAGAACACACAACAATTAAGCCAACGCATGGAGGAGCAATTGAAGAATAACAGCACACAATTGCAGCAGCAGCTGGCAAATAATACTTCAGAACTTCCAACTGTCACGGATAGAGGGTAACTCTGCTCAGCTGCAAGCAAGACAGGATAAAATGGAAGAGCAACTACAACAGCTGGAGACAAAAGTGTTGCGTCTTGACAGAGAAATGGCATCCAGCGGACCAGTCACAACAGTCAGTTCAACGAAGTTGAAGGCTCCAACCTTTGATGGAACCATACCGTTGAAAATCTTCAAAATGCAGTTCGAAACCACTGCACAAGCCAATCATTGGAGTATGGCCGATAAAGTGGCAGCCTTAGTGGTATCTATCAAAGGATCTGCCACAGAAGTTCTACAAACTGTTTCTGATGATGAAAAGGGAAACTATGATGTAATAATGGCTGCCCTCGAACGTCGATATAGCAGTGACCACAAGAGGAAAGTTTTCCGTATGGAATTGCTGAACAGATATCAGAAAGCGAGCGAGTCGCTGCAAGAATATGCAACTGATATAGAGCGCCTTGCTCATTCAGCATATGCAGATTCGCCGGCAGAAGTCATAGAAACGTTTAAGATCGAAGCATTCGTCCGAGGAATAAGAGATGTGGACACTAAACGCGCAGCAAACATCGATACAAAGAAAACGTTTGCTGAAACAGTATCGTATGCCCTGGCGCAAGAAACAGCGAGTCTCATCAGTAAACCAACACATAGCGTTCACAGAGTAGAGCTTGACCAAAACCAGAACATGGAAAAATTAATTCAAACGATGATTGCAGAATTCCGCAAAGCTTCCGGAAGTAAATGTTACAATTGTGGTAAGGCATGTCATTTTGCAAGAGAGTGCAAATCATCTCGCAAAGTTGGAAACGGAAGACAGATAGGCGGCGGAAATGGAAGTGGCGCTGCAAAACAAGAAAAACCGTTAAACTAAAACGGGCCAGCCGTAAGGGGCGTAAGCTGGTCCCGCCTACCGATTGCCCCACTGTCTCCGTTTCACAAATACATCGAAACAACAACAGCCTTACGGTAAACGGGACTGTGAATGGACAAATACTCGTTTTAACAATGGATACAGGCGCAACACATTCCATTATTAGGTCAGATCTTGCGGGAAATAACATAGAGCCATTGATTGGTTACAAATTGCATACGGCTACAGGAGAGGAGGCAAGAATTCATGGTAAAATGGAGTGTACCGTACAATTGGGAACACTTGAAGTGCGACATACCTTTTTAGTGGCTTCAATAGTGGACGAAGTAATCATCGGTGTCGACTTCATGTTAGCCCACGGAATTACTCTTAATTTGAATGAAAAATTGCTGACATACCAGAATATGGAAATACCATTGAATGCTGGCTATCAACACCTTCAAATAAGAAATGTGAGTATAAGACATCAACAGCAGATTCCAGCCAAATCCGAAGCAATTTTATGGGCACGTATGGATGGTGATTGTGGAAATGGCAATCTATGGGTAGTAGAAAGGGCAGAAACATCATCGGATATAGTCGTTGGACGAACGCTAGTAAAAATGAACAATAATGGGTGCATTCCAATACGTGCGGTAAATGGACTCACAAGACCAATCACTCTCCAGCCAGGAGTGGTAATAGGAAAATGCCAAGCAGTGGAAGCTGTAGTCAATTGCGAAAACATTCCTCAGACGTCCAAAAACAATGTTTATGAAGAAAGAAGAAAAATCGCCAACACCATGAACAACTGGTTGAATGAGTTGAATGGTTCAGAGAGACGAAAAGCAAAGCTCCTATTGGAAAAATATAGGTCCATATTTGCCAGTGACGACAACAAATTTGGAAGGACTGCTGTGGTGCAACACCGAATAGACACAGGCGATGCAAGACCAATTCGCCAAGCTCCACGAAGAGTTCCACTGGCAAAACGAGAAGAGGCAGCCCGGATAATAAAAGAGATGCACGGGGATGAAGTAATTGAACCATCGACGAGTCCATGGAGCTCACCAGTCGTGTTGGTTAAAAAGAAAGATGGAAGTACACGATTTTGCGTGGATTATCGAAAGCTGAACGACGTCACCAAAAAGGACAGTTACCCGCTGCCGCGAATAGATGACACGTTGGACACATTATCTGGTGCGAAATGGTTTTCGACATTGGATCTGCTAAGCGGATACTGGCAAGTAGAAATTGAGAAACCTGATCGTGAGAAAACTGCCTTCAGCATTTGAGATGGACTGTGGCAATTTTCGGTAATGCCATTTGGGTTGTGCAATGCGCCAGCAACTTTTGAGCGATTGATGGAACACGTTTTAAAAGGACTTCATTGGAAGACGTGTCTGGTGTATCTCGATGACATCATTGTCATGGGTAAGAATTTCGAGGATCACCTTAAAAATCTGGAAGAGGTCTTTAGTCGAATTTCATCTGCCACTCTACGGTTAAACCCGAAGAAATGCGTCCTATTTAAAAGAGAAGTGAAATATCTGGGGCACAAAATTACTACAGAAGGAATTCATACGGATAAAGATAAAATAAAATCAATAAAAGAATGGCCTCGTCCTAGAAATGTCCATGAAGTTCGTAGTTTCCTAGGCCTGTGCACTTATTATCGACGCTTTGTACCTGGATTTGCCAACATCGCCCGCAGCTTGCATAACCTCACAAAGAAGAATTGCAAATTTGAATGGAAAAAGGAAGAAGAAAATGCTTTCCAGCAATTAAAAGAATTGCTTTGCACAGCACCAATGTTGGCGTATCCAGTTCCTGGCGAAAAATTCATCTTGGACACAGATGCTAGCGCTTACGGAATAGGAGGTGTACTATCACAAATAGTTAATGGTCAAGAAAAAGTAATTGGGTATTACAGTCGAGTACTTGGAAAACCTGAAAGGAACTATTGTGTGACCAGACGAGAGCTATTAGCAGTGGTGGAATGCGTCAAACACTTCCACAAATACCTGTATGGGCAGAATTTTCTACTGAGAACAGATCACGCAGCGCTCAGGTGGCTTTTACAATTTAAAAATCCAGAAGGACAGATTGCGTGCTGGATAGAAAGACTGCAAAACTACGACTTCGAAATACAACACCGGAAAGGAGGGTTGCATGGCAACGCTGACGCGCTATCTCGCCGACCATGTCCATTGGAATGCAAACATTGTTGCAAGGCAGAAAGATGTGAAGGCGTAGTTGACGTCCGACTAACCAACCTGCAACCTGAAGAAAAGTGGGAATTTGCTGCCATAAGAGATTGCCAACTGAAAGACAATGATATAACCAGGGTCAAGAGCGCTATCGAAATGAACCAAAGACCAACTAAAGAAGAAATGGCTTCAGGAAGCCCATTAGAAAAGGCATATTGGATGCAGTGGAATAGCTTAAAGCTGATAAATAGAGTACTGCATCGTACATGGGAAAGCAAGGATGGAAAATACACGCGCAATTTGATCGTCGTGCCTAAGTCCAGAATAGCAGATGTATTGATGGAATTTCATAACGGGCCAAGCGGAGGGCATCTCGGTGTCACAAAGACATTAGAAAAGATAAAACAGCGGTTTTATTGGGCAAATTGCCAGGAATCAGTCGCAGAATGGATCAAAAGCTGTAAACAATGCGCGACTGCTAAGGGACCGAAGTTTAGAAGTAAAGGCAAATTCCACCAGTACAATGCAGGAGCACCTTTCGAACGCGTAGCAATGGATGTAGCTGGACCATTTCCGACTAGTGACTCCGGAAATAAATATGTGTTGGTAGTTATGGACTACTTCAGTAAGTGGCCTGAGGTGTACCCCTTACCAAACCAAGAAGCAAAGACTGTGGCAGAAACCTTTGTGCAGAATTGGGTTACAAGGTTTGGCGTACCAATCGAGTTGCACTCCGATCAGGGACGAAATTTTGAGTCTGTCATATTTCAGGAAATGTGCACATTGCTTGGAATCAAGAAAACTCGAACCACTGCCTTACACCCACAATCAGACGGAATGGTAGAGAGGTTCAACCGTACGCTAGAGGAACATTTATGCAAGGTAGTGGACAAATGCCAGCGCAATTGGGATAAGCACATTCAAATGTTTTTAATGGCTTATCGGTCAGCAGTCCATGAAACCACATCACATTCACCAGCACGAGTTATCTTTGGAACAGACTTGAGATTACCATCAGACCTGAAATTTGGCAAATTCACGAACCTTGCTGAAAAGGGTAATCCCTATTGGGAAATGCTGCAGTCGGATATGGACGAAATACACCAGCAAGTAAGGGAGCACATGCAACTGATAAGTAATAAAATTAAGGACCGTTACGATCGAGCTATGAACTCGGAAGGATTCCAGGAAGGTGAATTAGTTATGTTGTACAATCCACAAAGAAAAAAGGGTATGTCGCCAAAGCTACAGACGTCATGGGAAGGTCCCTATAAAATTATAAAACGGCTGAACGATGTTGTATATCGAATACAAAACCTATCACAAAGGAAGGGTAAACTAAAAGTTGTCCATTTGGAAAGATTAGCCCCATATCATCAATGGAATACGATGTCTGATCGGGACGATCAGACTTAAGCGGAGGGCAGTGATACGGAAAATGGTAGAACGCACCCGAACGTTCTACCCTTCACGTTAATGCGAAACTGACACATGTGTCATTTCACGATAATCATCATTCACACTACACAAACATTACACATGTTTGACATGACTCATACGTTTCACAATAATCACACCATACAACACAGCCACACTAAGAAATGTCAAGCACATTCCAGACCCTTCCTTTATCGCTAGAGCTGGGTATAAATACGACGGCTGCTGACAGCTGTCAATCAATTGGTGTCTGACTACCGAGGTGAACACATCACGCAAGTGCAAGTTACAAAGTGAAAGTACAGAATAGTAAAGTAAATAGTTGCGAGTAAAAGTGGTTAAATAAAGCTGACAAATAAATTTAGATTAAACACAACAGCTAAATAAAGTGTTTTATTGGATTATTCACAATCCAGTGATCGAACCTGAAATATTCAGAGTAGAATTTTCAAATAACGTAACAATATTTTTATTATATCTCCCCATATATGCCCTCTATCTATTGTTTATAAGATATCGCTAAATTAATTTTGATCTTTAAGAAGCTATTTCTCCGAAACAATATGACACCAGAACAAGTTTTGACGTTTGTTGTGGTTGGCAACACTAACAAAAGCAACGGGAAAAAATTGGAAAAAATGAAGCTGTAAGGGGGTTGTAAACTTAAAGGCCTGATTAGTCGTACGTTCGCTCTTTTTTGAACACGAAACTCGACTGTCAAAACTTATAAGCTATATGCAGTTCGTGTGGTTGTGAGAATTTTCCCCCGCAATATCAAAACCATTTTGATATTTTGTTAAGTTTCGAAAAATTCTCTCAAATTCGAACAAAGTGACAACTAAATGTGAGTGGCCACATGTATATTTACCAAGAAATGGACGACGAGCGACTGATTGAGCTTGTTCGGCTAAATGAATTATTATATAACAAATTCAAAACCAAACGCAATGGTACGAAAAAGTGGGGCCTTAATATGAAAAATGAAACGAAAACGTTTTTTGGTTTCTCTTTTGATTTTTCCGTAATTCGTTTTTGCTTTGCTCCCAAATCAGCAGACAAAATTTTGTTTGACACGAAATAAAAAATTCGCGCCTATCAGCACATTTCATCCGAGAACCGAATATTTTTGAATGCTGAAAACGAAACAGCGACAGTTGGTGAAAAAAGAGAACAAGAAACCGGGGAACTTTTTCAAATGCTATGTCTTCACTGCAGATTAAGGACATCTCAATATGTAAAACGAAGTTGAAATCGAAACGATCGAAACCGGCGTTTATTAAACGAGTGAATCGGCCTACCAGAGATTGAGAATTTGTTGTATACGCACACCTCGTTGCGTTCTGCGACGCTCAATTTGGCCCGCACAAAAGAGAGGTGAAAGAAGCCTTTCATTCCGCCTTACATATTTAGGGCGTTCGCTTCATTTCTACCTCTCAGAGTCACACAAACCCAATAGAAATAAGAGCGTTGCGCGAGCATTTTGTTACGTTATTTGAAAGTTCTCTTATGAAAATTTCAGGTTCGATCACTGGATTGTGAATAATTCTATAAAACAATTAAATTTGCTGTTGCTTTTAGTCTGAGTTTGTGTGCTACTTTTATTTCAAATGTAGTACTTTCTACTTTGCACCACTTAAATAATGTACTTCGGTTTTTTAACCCCCGAAGTGTTCAATTCAATAGCCAGATATGAATTGCCAGCTGAAGAAGCTACCGCCGTATTTATACTCAAGCGCCAATGGCATTGAATGTTTGTTGCGTGAAAAAATCCAAATGTCATTCGGGTTTGTGTATTTTTTGTTCTTTTGACAAGCAAGCAGCTACTGTCAAGAGAACATATCGCAAAAGCTCGTGGTGAAAATAGACGGGGTGCCATAGCTAAATGTAGACAATCACTATAGGGTTTTACTAATTACACTGTTTTGAAGCGACTGGAATGAGAAGATTGGGTAGAGCGAAAGGGTTCGAATTTGAACACATACTTAAACTTTGAATCATGTACAGAACTCCCTGTAGAGAAGCTTATACATATGTTTAAGGCAATAACTAAAAGGTGGTAAATAAGGTACCGTTGATCATCCGACATCACCGGTATAGAGATCGAGCAGTTTATTTTCGGAAAGGGATTTGGTATCGTGCGTTCGAGGAAACAAGCTGCAAGAGGGGCAGTATTTAATAAAAAAGTTTTAAAGAAAAAGTACATCCAAACGCTGTCTTTAAGCAAATTAAATTCTAATTAGAAGCAATATCTGTATGAAGTTAAAACGACTATAAAGGGTCAAAGGATCGTGTGATTTCTGTCGTGAGGTGGTAGCAGTAGCAGGGAGCCTTTCGTTTCATTTGCACGGAACTTCATCCAGGGTACCCGCCTGTGGAAGAGAAAAGACGACGGAAAGTGGAAAAGGATTCTGGTGCGTTATTCCCTATGAGCGGTGCATTCCCCGCTGAAAAGCTAAGTGGCTTAAGTAGCGAATAGTGTGTCTAGCGTTGAGAGCACCACCAGAGATTCTGGCATAAAGCCAACTCTCCACCTCGCGCCCATACTATATTTTTTCGTTGGACCGAAACTGATTTTTTACCACATGGATATTTAATTTACGAAACACGATTTTCACCACGGTACCCATGATAAGCGCGTCCAACGTTTAATGTGGATTGTATTCTATGTAGTTTTATATTTTTTTGTGAATTTTAGTGGTATATGTTATAATACCTGGGTTTCAGTTTAGTAAATGATATACTTTGACCCCCAGATACGCGACGAGAGAGCTCCTTCGAAGCAGTTTGTTTTAGGTATATTTCGCCCAGTCTTTGGATTCAAAACCCATTGAAACAGAGGTATATAACTTGGGCCCTGAATAGGTGAATAACTTGAAAAATATCTATCATTTTAATTTGAATATTCATAATAGCGTGATTGCTCATAATGTTTTTCTTTAATGTGTATACGTAAATATAATATCCATTATGTATTTGTGCTCATTACATCTATTTATATCTAATATGTCTGGCTAATTCTTTAATTTGCGGGTGGGGCATATCGGGCGGGTGAATGGAGAATGGCAGAGTGGTAGCGGAAATAAAATCCGTAAGCGGAAATGGCTATGGCAAATATAAGTTAAAAAAATTTTTTTTATTGTTCGATTCGTTCCTGCGTGGAGGGTTAAGAACCGCGACCCAACTCACCAGTTAGCCGGAGCAAACCACGCAGGAAGACGATAAGGTCTCGTTACATGTTTTAGAATCAGCTGGTAAGGTCCTACTGTATTTGTTATGACCTCTAGTGTAGTGACGTAGTTGCGTTGTCATGCGACACACGTCGTGGTTGTTTTCGTGAAAGTTCGCCATGTTGCGCGAATTTGTAACAATATATTTGTGCTCACCTCTCAATCTCTACATGCAATTCTCCTCTCTTTGGAAATTGAGTAGGAATGCACCAGCACGTCAAGTAGAATGGTAACTACCATAAGCACTGTCTTATTCTAATTTCTGCTATTTATATAGCACAGTAACTTCCACTAGGTTAATGTTAACCCGTTGTGCTAACCCGAATGTCCTGATGGGCTGAAGTTTAATTCCGTCATTTATTTTACTGTCATTTACTTTCATTAATTTGAAAGGTGTGCTCATGATATTGATATAAAATATTGATACGGAAAATGGTAGAACGCACCCGAACGTTCTACCCTTCACGTTAAAGCGAAACTGACACATGTGTCATTTCACGATAATCATCATTCACACTATACAAACATTACACATGTTTGACATGACTCATACGTTTCACAATAATCACACCATACAACACAGCCACACTAAGAAATGTCAAGCACATTCCAGACCCTTCCTTTATCGCTAGAGCTGGGTATAAATAAGACGGCTGCTGACAGCTGTCAATCAATTCGTGTCTGACTACCGAGGTGAACACATCACGCAAGTGCAAGTTACAAAGTGAAAGTACAGAATTGTAAAGTAAATAGTTGCGAGTAATAGCTTGAACACATAGAAATTACTGTTTCTGCCGGCAGTAGCAGAAATGTCAAAATTTACATTGGCTCTTATGGGAAGTGAGAAAAAAATAATTTCTGTCGGGCAGTAAAAGCAGTTACTGCCAGGTAATAGATTGAAAATTTCTAATTTTACTGCCGTCTGCTACCCTTGTTCTTCTTATTGTGTTTTTTTTCACAAACTTATTGTTTACATTTTGCAAAGCATTTTGACATTTACTGCCTTCTGTTCGAGAAGTCTATCTGTTCAATGCTGAAATGCTGTTACTGCCGGCAGAAACAGTAATTTCTATGTGTTCAAGCTATAAAAGTGGTTAAATAAAGCTGACAAATAAATCTAGATTAAACACAACAGCTAAATAAAGTGTTTTATTGGATTATTCACAATCCAGTGATCGAACCTGAAATATTCAGAGTAGAATTTTCAAATAACGTAACAATTGGTGTCAGAAGTGGGATTGCTGGACAATTCTGTACCATGGTGAGATTTGCAGAATTAAAAATTTCTCAACTAAGAGAAGAGCTGGAAGCTCGTGGACTGCCTGTGACAGGTAACAAGGCGGAGCTGCAAGTGAGACTGCGTGCATCATTGGAAAAAGATGGCATCGATGTAGATGGCTATGAATTCGGTTACGATGATGCCGGAGCGTCATCAAAGGTTGAAGAACAACTGCCAGAACCACAGCAAGCTCAAGGTTTCGGTATGAACATGCTCCTTGCGGCAATGACGCAGGAGCTGGCAAAGAACACATAACAATTGCAGCAGCAGCTGGCAAATAATTCTTCAGAGCTGCAAACCCAACTGTCACGGATAGAGGGTAACTCTGCTCAGCTGCAAGCAAGACAGGATAAAATGGAGGAGCAACTACAACAGCTGGAGACAGAAGTGTTGCGTCTTGACAGAGAAATGGCATCCAGCGGGCCAGTCACAACAGTCAGTTGAACGAAGTTGAAGGCTCCAACCTTTGATGGAACCATACCGTTGAAAATCTCCAAAATGCAGTTCGAAACCACTGCACAAGCCAATCATTGGAGTATGGCCGATAAAGTGGCAGCATTAGTGGTATCTATCAAAGGATCTGCCACAGAAGTTCTACAAACTGTTTCTGATGATGAAAAGGGAAACTATGATGCAATAATGGCTGCCCTCGAACATCGATATAGCAGTGACCACAAGAGGAAAGTTTTCCGTATGGAATTGCTGAACAGATATCAGAAAGCGAGCGAGTCGCTGCAAGAATATGCGACTGATATAGAGCGCCTTGCTCATTCAGCATATGCAGATTCGCCGGCAGAAGTCATAGAAACGTTTAAGATCGAAGCATTCGTCCGAGGAATAAGAGATGTGGACACTAAACGCGCAGCAAACATCGATACAAAGAAAACGTTTGCTGAAACAGTATCGTATGCCCTGGCGCAAGAAACAGCGAGTCTCATCAGTAAACCAACACATAGCGTTCACAGAGTAGAGCTTGACCAAAACCAGAACATGGAAAAATTAATTCAAACGATGACTGCAGAATTCCGCAAAGCTTCCGGAAGTAAATGTTACAATTGTGGTAAGGCAGGTCATTTTGCAAGAGAGTGCAAATCATCTCGCAAAGTTGGAAACGGAAGACAGATAGGCGGCGGAAATGGAAGTGGCGCTGCAAAACAAGAAAAACCGTTAAACTAAAACGGGCCAGCCGTAAGGGGCGTAAACTGGTCCCGCCTACCGATTGCCCCACTGTCTCCGTTTCACAAATACATCGAAACAACAACAGCCTTACGGTAAACGGAACTGTGAATGGACAAATACTCGTTTTAACAATGGATACAGGCGCAACACATTCCATTATTAGGTCAGATCTTGCGGGAAATAACATAGAGCCATTGATTGGTTACAAATTGCATACGGCTACAGGAGAGGAGGCAAGAATTCATGGTAAAATGGAGTGTACCATACAATTGGGAACACTTGAAGTGCGACATACCTTTTTAGTGGCTTCAATAGTGGACGAAGTAATCATCGGTGTCGACTTCATGCTAGCCCACGGAATTACTCTTAATTTGAATGAAAAATTGCTGACATACCAGAATATGGAAATACCATTGAATGCTGGCTATCAACACCTTCAAATAAGAAATGTGAGTATAAGTCATCAACAACAGATTCCAGCCAAATCCGAAGCAATTTTATGGGCACGTATGGATGGTGATTGTGGAAATGGCAATCTATGGGTAGTAGAAAGGGCAGAAACATCATCGGATTTAGTCGTTGGACGAACGCTAGTAAAAATGAACAATAATGGGTGCATTCCAATACGTGCGGTAAATGGACTCACAAGACCAATCGCTCTCCAGCCAGGAGTGGTAATAGGAAAATGCCAAGCAGTGGAAGCTGTAGTCAATTGCGAAAACATTCCTCAGACGTCCAAAAACAATGTTTATGAAGAAAGAAGAAAAATCGCCAACACCATGAACAACTGGTTGAATGAGTTGAGTGGTTCAGAGAGACGAAAAGCAAAGCTCCTATTGGAAAAATATAGGTCCATATTTGCAGTGACGACAACAAATTTGGAAGGACTGCTGTGGTACAACACCGAATAGACACAGGCGATGCAAGACCAATTCGCCAAGCTCCACGAAGAGTTCCACTGGCAAAACGAGAAGAGGCAGCCCGGATAATAAAAGAGATGCACGGGGATGAAGTAATTGAACCATTGACGAGTCCATGGAGCTCACCAGTCATGTTGGTTAAAAAGAAAGATGGAAGTACACGATTTTGCGTGGATTATCGAAAGCTGAACGACGTCACCAAAAAGGACAGTTACCCGCTGCCGCGAATAGATGACACGTTGGACACATTATCTGGTGCGAAATGGTTTTCGACATTGGATCTGCAAAGCGGATACTGGCAAGTAGAAATTGAGAAACCTGATCGTGAGAAAACTGCCTTCAGCATTTGAGATGGACTGTGGCAATTTTCGGTAATGCCATTTGGGTTGTGCAATGCGCCAGCAACTTTTGAGCGATTGATGGAACACGTTTTAAAAGGACTTCATTGGAAGACGTGTCTGGTGTATCTCGATGACATAATTGTCATGGGTAAGAATTTCGAGGATCACCTTAAAAATCTGGAAGAGGTCTTTAGTCGAATTTAATCTTCCACTCTACGGTTAAACCCGAAGAAATGCGTCCTATTTAAAAGAGAAGTGAAATATCTGGGGCACAAAATTACTATAGAAGGAATTCACACGGATAAAGACAAAATAAAATCAATAAAAGAATGGCCTCGTCCTAGAAATGTCCATGAAGTTCGTAGTTTCCTAGGCCTGTGCACTTATTATCGACGCTTTGTACCTGGATTTGCCAACATCGCCCGCAGCTTGCATAACCTCACAAAGAAGAATTGCAAATTTGAATGGAAAAAGGAAGAAGAAAATGCTTTCCAGCAATTAAAAGAATTGCTTTGCACAGCACTAATGTTGGCGTATCCAGTTCCTGGCGAAAAATTCATCTTGGACACAGATGCTAGCGCTTACGGAATAGGAGGTGTACTATCACAAATAGTTAATGGTCAAGAAAAAGTAATTGGGTATTACAGTCGATTACTTGGAAAACCAGAAAGGAACTATTGTGTGACCAGACGAGAGCTATTAGCAGTGGTGGAATGCGTCAAACACTTCCACAAATACCTGTATGGGCAGAATTTTCTACTGAGAACAGATCACGCAGCGCTCAGGTGGCTTTTACAATTTAAAAATCCAGAAGGACAGATTGCGTGCTGGATAGAAAGACTGCAAAACTACGACTTCGAAATACAACACCGGAAAGGAGGGTTGCATGGCAACGCTGACGCGCTATCTCGCCGACCATGTCCATTGGAATGCAAACATTGTTGCAAGGCAGAAAGATGTGAAGGCGTAGTTGACGTCCGACTAACCAACCTGCAACCTGAAGAAAAGTGGGAATTTGCTGCCATAAGAGATTGCCAACTGAAAGACAATGATATAACCAGGGTCAAGAGCGCTATCGAAATGAACCAAAGACCAACTAAAGAAGAAATGGCTTCAGGAAGCCCATTAGAAAAGGCATATTGGATGCAGTGGAATAGCTTAAAGCTGATAAATGGAGTACTGCATCGTATATGGGAAAGCAAGGATGGAAAATACACGCGCAATTTGATCGTCGTGCCTAAGTGCAGAATAGCAGATGTATTGATGGAATTTCATAACGGGCCAAGCGGAGGGCATCTCGGTGTCACAAAGACACTAGAAAAGATAAAACAGCGGTTTTATTGGGCAAATTGCCAGGAATCAGTCGCAGAATGGATCAAAAGCTGTAAACAATGCGCGACTGCTAAGGGACCGAAGTTTAGAAGTAAAGGCAAATTCCACCAGTACAATGCAGGAGCACCTTTAGAACGCGTAGCAATGGATGTAGCTGGACCATTTCCGACTAGTGACTCCGGAAATAAATATGTGTTGGTAGTTATGGACTACTTCAGTAAGTGGCCTGAGGTATACCCCTTACCAAACCAAGAAGCAAAGACTGTGGCAGAAACCTTTGTGCAGAATTGGGTTACAAGATTTGGCGTACCAATCGAGTTGCACTCCGATCAGGGACGAAATTTTGAGTCTGCCATATTTCAGGAAATGTGCACATTGCTTGGAATCAAGAAAACTCGAACAACTGCCTTACACCCACAATCAGACGGAATGGTAGAGAGGTTCAACCGTACGCTAGAGGAACATTTACGCAAGGTAGTGGACAAATGCCAGCGCAATTGGGATAAGCACATTCAAATGTTTTTAATGGCTTATCGGTCAGCAGTCCATGAAACCACATCACATTCACCAGCACGAGTTATCTTTGGAACAGACTTGAGATTACCATCACACCTGAAATTTGGCAAATTCACGAACCTTGCTGAAAAGGGTAATCCCTATTGGGAAATGCTGCAGTCGGATATGGACGAAATACACCAGCAAGTAAGGGAGCACATGCAACTGATAAGTAATAAAATTAAGGACCGTTACGATCGAGCTATGAACTCGGAAGGATTCCAGGAAGGTGAATTAGTTATGTTGTACAATCCACAAAGAAAAAAGGGTATGTCGCCAAAGCTACAGACGTCATGGGAAGGTCCCTATAAAATTATAAAACGGCTGAACGATGTTGTATATCGAATACAAAACCTATCACAAAGGAAGGGTAAACTAAAAGTTGTCCATTTGGAAAGATTAGCCCTATATCATCAATGGAATACGATGTCTGATCGGGACGATCAGACTTAAGCGGAGGGCAGTGATACGGAAAATGGTAGAACGCACCCGAACGTTCTACCCTTCACGTTAATGCGAAACTGACACATGTGTCATTTCACGATAATCATCATTCACACTACACAAACATTACACATGTTTGACATGACTCATACGTTTCACAATAATCACACCATACAACACAGCCACACTAAGAAATGTCAAGCACATTCCAGACCCTTCCTTTATCGCTAGAGCTGGGTATAAATACGACGGCTGCTGACAGCTGTCAATCAATTGGTGTCTGACTACCGAGGTGAACACATCACGCAAGTGCAAGTTACAAAGTGAAAGTACAGAATAGTAAAGTAAATAGTTGCGAGTAAAAGTGGTTAAATAAAGCTGACAAATAAATTTAGATTAAACACAACAGCTAAATAAAGTGTTTTATTGGATTATTCACAATCCAGTGATCGAACCTGAAATATTCAGAGTAGAATTTTCAAATAACGTAACAATATTTTTATTATATCTCCCCATATATGCCCTCTATCTATTGTTTATAAGATATCGCTAAATTAATTTTGATCTTTAAGAAGCTATTTCTCCGAAACAATATGACACCAGAACAAGTTTTGACGTTTGTTGTGGTTGGCAACACTAACAAAAGCAACGGGAAAAAATTGGAAAAAATGAAGCTGTAAGGGGGTTGTAAACTTAAAGGCCTGATTAGTCGTACGTTCGCTCTTTTTTGAACACGAAACTCGACTGTCAAAACTTATAAGCTATATGCAGTTCGTGTGGTTGTGAGAATTTTCCCCCGCAATATCAAAACCATTTTGATATTTTGTTAAGTTTCGAAAAATTCTCTCAAATTCGAACAAAGTGACAACTAAATGTGAGTGGCCACATGTATATTTACCAAGAAATGGACGACGAGCGACTGATTGAGCTTGTTCGGCTAAATGAATTATTATATAACAAATTCAAAACCAAACGCAATGGTACGAAAAAGTGGGGCCTTAATATGAAAAATGAAACGAAAACGTTTTTTGGTTTCTCTTTTGATTTTTCCGTAATTCGTTTTTGCTTTGCTCCCAAATCAGCAGACAAAATTTTGTTTGACACGAAATAAAAAATTCGCGCCTATCAGCACATTTCATCCGAGAACCGAATATTTTTGAATGCTGAAAACGAAACAGCGACAGTTGGTGAAAAAAGAGAACAAGAAACCGGGGAACTTTTTCAAATGCTATGTCTTCACTGCAGATTATGGACATCTCAATATGTAAAACGAAGTTGAAATCGAAACGATCGAAACCGGCGTTTATTAAACGAGTGAATCGGCCTACCAGAGATTGAGAATTTGTTGTATACGCACACCTCGTTGCGTTCTGCGACGCTCAATTTGGCCCGCACAAAAGAGAGGTGAAAGAAGCCTTTCATTCCGCCTTACATATTTAGGGCGTTCGCTTCATTTCTACCTCTCAGAGTCACACAAACCCAATAGAAATAAGAGCGTTGCGCGAGCATTTTGTTACGTTATTTGAAAGTTCTCTTATGAAAATTTCAGGTTCGATCACTGGATTGTGAATAATTCTATAAAACAATTAAATTTGCTGTTGCTTTTAGTCTGAGTTTGTGTGCTACTTTTATTTCAAATGTAGTACTTTCTACTTTGCACCACTTAATGTACTTCGGTTTTTTAACCCCCGAAGTGTTCAATTCAATAGCCAGATATGAATTTCCAGCTGACGAAGCTACCGCCGTATTTATACTCAAGCGCCAATGGCATTGAATGTTTGTTGCGTGAAAAAATCCAAATGTCATTCGGGTTTGTGTATTTTTTGTTCTTTTGACAAGCAAGCAGCTACTGTCAAGAGAACATATCGCAAAGGCTCGTGGTGAAAATAGACGGGGTGCCATAGCTAAATGTAGACAATCACTATAGGGTTTTACTAATTACACTGTTTTGAAGCGACTGGAATGAGAAGATTGGGTAGAGCGAGAGGGTTCGAATTTGAACACATACTTAAACTTTGAATCATGTACAGAACTCCCTGTAGAGAAGCTTATACATATGTTTAAGGCAATAACTAAAAGGTGGTAAATAAGGTACCGTTGATCATCCGACATCACCGGTATAGAGATCGAGCAGTTTATTTTCGGAAAGGGGTTTGGTATCGTGCGTTCGATGAAACAAGCTGCAAGAGGGGCAGTATTTAATAAAAAAATTTTAAAGAAAAAGTACATCCAAACGCTGTCTTTAAGCAAATTAAATTCTAATTAGAAGCAATATCTGTATGAAGTTAAAACGACTATAAAGGGTCAAAGGATCGTGTGATTTCTGTCGTGAGGTGGTAGCAGTAGCAGGGAGCCTTTCGTTTCATTTGCACGGAACTTCATCCAGGGTACCCGCCTGTGGAAGAGAAAAGACGACGGAAAGTGGAAAAGGATTCTGGTGCGTTATTCCCTATGAGCGGTGCATTCCCCGCTGAAAAGCTAAGTGGGTTAAGTAGCGAATAGTGTGTCTAGCGTTGAGAGCACCACCAGAGATTCTGGCATAAAGCCAACTCTCCACCTCGCGCCCATACTATATTTTTTCGTTGGACCGAAACTGATTTTTTACCACATGGATATTTAATTTACGAAACACGATTTTCACCCCGGTACCCATGATAAGCGCGTCCAACGTTTAATGTGGATTGTATTCTATGTAGTTTTATATTTTTTTGTGAATTTTAGTGGTATATGTTATAATACCTGGGTTTCAGTTTAGTAAATGATATACTTTGACCCCCAGATACGCGACGAGAGAGCTCCTTCGAAGCAGTTTGTTTTAGGTATATTTCGCCCAGTCTTTGGATTCAAAACCCATTGAAACAGAGGTATATAACTTGGGCCGTGAATAGGTGAATAACTTGAAAAATATCTATCATTTTAATTTGAATATTCATAATAGCGTGATTGCTCATAATGTTTTTCTTTAATGTGTATACGTAAATATAATATCCATTATGTATTTGTGCTCATTACATCTATTTATATATAATATGTCTGGCTAATTCTTTAATTTGCGGGTGGGGCATATCGGGCGGGTGAATGGAGAATGGCAGAGTGGTAGCGGAAATAAAATCCGTAAGCGGAAATGGCTATGGCAAATATAAGTTAAAAAAATTTTTTTTATTGTTCGATTCGTTCCTGCGTGGAGGGTTAAGAACCGCGACCCAACTCACCAGTTAGCCGGAGCAAACCACGCAGGAAGACGATAAGGTCTCGTTACATGTTTTAGAATCAGCTGGTAAGGTCCTACTGTATTTGTTATGACCTCTAGTGTAGTGACGTAGTTGCGTTGTCATGCGACACACGTCGTGGTTGTTTTCGTGAAAGTTCGCCATGTTGCGCGAATTTGTAACAATATATTTGTGCTCACCTCTCAATCTCTACATGCAATTCTCCTCTCTTTGGAAATTGAGTAGGAATGCACCAGCACGTCAAGTAGAATGGTAACTACCATAAGCACTGTCTTATTCTAATTTCTGCTATTTATATATCACAGTAACTTCCACTAGGTTAAAGTTAACCCGTTGTGCTAACCCGAATGTCCTGATGGGCTGAAGTTTAATTCCGTCATTTATTTTACTGTCATTTACTTTCATTAATTTGACAGGTGTGCTCATGATATCGATATAAAATATTGATACGGAAAATGGTAGAACGCACCCGAACGTTCTACCCTTCACGTTAAAGCGAAACTGACACATGTGTCATTTCACGATAATCATCATTCACACTACACAAACATTACACATGTTTGACATGACTCATACGTTTCACAATAATCACACCATACAACACAGCCACACTAAGAAATGTCAAGCACATTCCAGACCCTTCCTTTATCGCTAGAGCTGGGTATAAATAAGACGGCTGCTGACAGCTGTCAATCAATTCGTGTCTGACTACCGAGGTGAACACATCACGCAAGTGCAAGTTACAAAGTGAAAGTACAGAATTGTAAAGTAAATAGTTGCGAGTAATAGCTTGAACACATAGAAATTACTGTTTCTGCCGGCAGTAGCAGAAATGTCAAAATTTACATTGGCTCTTATGGGAAGTGAGAAAAAAATAATTTCTGTCGGGCAGTAAAAGCAGTTACTGCCAGGTAATAGATTGAAAATTTCTAATTTTACTGCCGTCTGCTACCCTTGTTCTTCTTATTGTGTTTTTTTTCACAAACTTATTGTTTACATTTTGCAAAGCATTTTGACATTTACTGCCTTCTGTTCGAGAAGTCTATCTGTTCAATGCTGAAATGCTGTTACTGCCGGCAGAAACAGTAATTTCTATGTGTTCAAGCTATAAAAGTGGTTAAATAAAGCTGACAAATAAATCTAGATTAAACACAACAGCTAAATAAAGTGTTTTATTGGATTATTCACAATCCAGTGATCGAACCTGAAATATTCAGAGTAGAATTTTCAAATAACGTAACAATTGGTGTCAGAAGTGGGATTGCTGGACAATTCTGTACCATGGTGAGATTTGCAGAATTAAAAATTTCTCAACTAAGAGAAGAGCTGGAAGCTCGTGGACTGCCTGTGACAGGTAACAAGGCGGAGCTGCAAGTGAGACTGCGTGCATCATTGGAAAAAGATGGCATCGATGTAGATGGCTATGAATTCGGTTACGATGATGCCGGAGCGTCATCAAAGGTTGAAGAACAACTGCCAGAACCACAGCAAGCTCAAGGTTTCGGTATGAACATGCTCCTTGCGGCAATGACGCAGGAGCTGGCAAAGAACACATAACAATTGCAGCAGCAGCTGGCAAATAATTCTTCAGAGCTGCAAACCCAACTGTCACGGATAGAGGGTAACTCTGCTCAGCTGCAAGCAAGACAGGATAAAATGGAGGAGCAACTACAACAGCTGGAGACAGAAGTGTTGCGTCTTGACAGAGAAATGGCATCCAGCGGGCCAGTCACAACAGTCAGTTGAACGAAGTTGAAGGCTCCAACCTTTGATGGAACCATACCGTTGAAAATCTCCAAAATGCAGTTCGAAACCACTGCACAAGCCAATCATTGGAGTATGGCCGATAAAGTGGCAGCATTAGTGGTATCTATCAAAGGATCTGCCACAGAAGTTCTACAAACTGTTTCTGATGATGAAAAGGGAAACTATGATGCAATAATGGCTGCCCTCGAACATCGATATAGCAGTGACCACAAGAGGAAAGTTTTCCGTATGGAATTGCTGAACAGATATCAGAAAGCGAGCGAGTCGCTGCAAGAATATGCGACTGATATAGAGCGCCTTGCTCATTCAGCATATGCAGATTCGCCGGCAGAAGTCATAGAAACGTTTAAGATCGAAGCATTCGTCCGAGGAATAAGAGATGTGGACACTAAACGCGCAGCAAACATCGATACAAAGAAAACGTTTGCTGAAACAGTATCGTATGCCCTGGCGCAAGAAACAGCGAGTCTCATCAGTAAACCAACACATAGCGTTCACAGAGTAGAGCTTGACCAAAACCAGAACATGGAAAAATTAATTCAAACGATGACTGCAGAATTCCGCAAAGCTTCCGGAAGTAAATGTTACAATTGTGGTAAGGCAGGTCATTTTGCAAGAGAGTGCAAATCATCTCGCAAAGTTGGAAACGGAAGACAGATAGGCGGCGGAAATGGAAGTGGCGCTGCAAAACAAGAAAAACCGTTAAACTAAAACGGGCCAGCCGTAAGGGGCGTAAACTGGTCCCGCCTACCGATTGCCCCACTGTCTCCGTTTCACAAATACATCGAAACAACAACAGCCTTACGGTAAACGGAACTGTGAATGGACAAATACTCGTTTTAACAATGGATACAGGCGCAACACATTCCATTATTAGGTCAGATCTTGCGGGAAATAACATAGAGCCATTGATTGGTTACAAATTGCATACGGCTACAGGAGAGGAGGCAAGAATTCATGGTAAAATGGAGTGTACCATACAATTGGGAACACTTGAAGTGCGACATACCTTTTTAGTGGCTTCAATAGTGGACGAAGTAATCATCGGTGTCGACTTCATGCTAGCCCACGGAATTACTCTTAATTTGAATGAAAAATTGCTGACATACCAGAATATGGAAATACCATTGAATGCTGGCTATCAACACCTTCAAATAAGAAATGTGAGTATAAGTCATCAACAACAGATTCCAGCCAAATCCGAAGCAATTTTATGGGCACGTATGGATGGTGATTGTGGAAATGGCAATCTATGGGTAGTAGAAAGGGCAGAAACATCATCGGATTTAGTCGTTGGACGAACGCTAGTAAAAATGAACAATAATGGGTGCATTCCAATACGTGCGGTAAATGGACTCACAAGACCAATCGCTCTCCAGCCAGGAGTGGTAATAGGAAAATGCCAAGCAGTGGAAGCTGTAGTCAATTGCGAAAACATTCCTCAGACGTCCAAAAACAATGTTTATGAAGAAAGAAGAAAAATCGCCAACACCATGAACAACTGGTTGAATGAGTTGAGTGGTTCAGAGAGACGAAAAGCAAAGCTCCTATTGGAAAAATATAGGTCCATATTTGCAGTGACGACAACAAATTTGGAAGGACTGCTGTGGTACAACACCGAATAGACACAGGCGATGCAAGACCAATTCGCCAAGCTCCACGAAGAGTTCCACTGGCAAAACGAGAAGAGGCAGCCCGGATAATAAAAGAGATGCACGGGGATGAAGTAATTGAACCATTGACGAGTCCATGGAGCTCACCAGTCATGTTGGTTAAAAAGAAAGATGGAAGTACACGATTTTGCGTGGATTATCGAAAGCTGAACGACGTCACCAAAAAGGACAGTTACCCGCTGCCGCGAATAGATGACACGTTGGACACATTATCTGGTGCGAAATGGTTTTCGACATTGGATCTGCAAAGCGGATACTGGCAAGTAGAAATTGAGAAACCTGATCGTGAGAAAACTGCCTTCAGCATTTGAGATGGACTGTGGCAATTTTCGGTAATGCCATTTGGGTTGTGCAATGCGCCAGCAACTTTTGAGCGATTGATGGAACACGTTTTAAAAGGACTTCATTGGAAGACGTGTCTGGTGTATCTCGATGACATAATTGTCATGGGTAAGAATTTCGAGGATCACCTTAAAAATCTGGAAGAGGTCTTTAGTCGAATTTAATCTTCCACTCTACGGTTAAACCCGAAGAAATGCGTCCTATTTAAAAGAGAAGTGAAATATCTGGGGCACAAAATTACTATAGAAGGAATTCACACGGATAAAGACAAAATAAAATCAATAAAAGAATGGCCTCGTCCTAGAAATGTCCATGAAGTTCGTAGTTTCCTAGGCCTGTGCACTTATTATCGACGCTTTGTACCTGGATTTGCCAACATCGCCCGCAGCTTGCATAACCTCACAAAGAAGAATTGCAAATTTGAATGGAAAAAGGAAGAAGAAAATGCTTTCCAGCAATTAAAAGAATTGCTTTGCACAGCACTAATGTTGGCGTATCCAGTTCCTGGCGAAAAATTCATCTTGGACACAGATGCTAGCGCTTACGGAATAGGAGGTGTACTATCACAAATAGTTAATGGTCAAGAAAAAGTAATTGGGTATTACAGTCGATTACTTGGAAAACCAGAAAGGAACTATTGTGTGACCAGACGAGAGCTATTAGCAGTGGTGGAATGCGTCAAACACTTCCACAAATACCTGTATGGGCAGAATTTTCTACTGAGAACAGATCACGCAGCGCTCAGGTGGCTTTTACAATTTAAAAATCCAGAAGGACAGATTGCGTGCTGGATAGAAAGACTGCAAAACTACGACTTCGAAATACAACACCGGAAAGGAGGGTTGCATGGCAACGCTGACGCGCTATCTCGCCGACCATGTCCATTGGAATGCAAACATTGTTGCAAGGCAGAAAGATGTGAAGGCGTAGTTGACGTCCGACTAACCAACCTGCAACCTGAAGAAAAGTGGGAATTTGCTGCCATAAGAGATTGCCAACTGAAAGACAATGATATAACCAGGGTCAAGAGCGCTATCGAAATGAACCAAAGACCAACTAAAGAAGAAATGGCTTCAGGAAGCCCATTAGAAAAGGCATATTGGATGCAGTGGAATAGCTTAAAGCTGATAAATGGAGTACTGCATCGTATATGGGAAAGCAAGGATGGAAAATACACGCGCAATTTGATCGTCGTGCCTAAGTGCAGAATAGCAGATGTATTGATGGAATTTCATAACGGGCCAAGCGGAGGGCATCTCGGTGTCACAAAGACACTAGAAAAGATAAAACAGCGGTTTTATTGGGCAAATTGCCAGGAATCAGTCGCAGAATGGATCAAAAGCTGTAAACAATGCGCGACTGCTAAGGGACCGAAGTTTAGAAGTAAAGGCAAATTCCACCAGTACAATGCAGGAGCACCTTTAGAACGCGTAGCAATGGATGTAGCTGGACCATTTCCGACTAGTGACTCCGGAAATAAATATGTGTTGGTAGTTATGGACTACTTCAGTAAGTGGCCTGAGGTATACCCCTTACCAAACCAAGAAGCAAAGACTGTGGCAGAAACCTTTGTGCAGAATTGGGTTACAAGATTTGGCGTACCAATCGAGTTGCACTCCGATCAGGGACGAAATTTTGAGTCTGCCATATTTCAGGAAATGTGCACATTGCTTGGAATCAAGAAAACTCGAACAACTGCCTTACACCCACAATCAGACGGAATGGTAGAGAGGTTCAACCGTACGCTAGAGGAACATTTACGCAAGGTAGTGGACAAATGCCAGCGCAATTGGGATAAGCACATTCAAATGTTTTTAATGGCTTATCGGTCAGCAGTCCATGAAACCACATCACATTCACCAGCACGAGTTATCTTTGGAACAGACTTGAGATTACCATCACACCTGAAATTTGGCAAATTCACGAACCTTGCTGAAAAGGGTAATCCCTATTGGGAAATGCTGCAGTCGGATATGGACGAAATACACCAGCAAGTAAGGGAGCACATGCAACTGATAAGTAATAAAATTAAGGACCGTTACGATCGAGCTATGAACTCGGAAGGATTCCAGGAAGGTGAATTGGTTATGTTGTACAATCCACAAAGAAAAAAGGGTATGTCGCCAAAGCTACAGACGTCATGGGATGGTCCCTATAAAATTATAAAACGGCTGAACGATGTTGTATATCGAATACAAAACCTATCACAAAGGAAGGGTAAACTAAAAGTTGTCCATTTGGAAAGATTAGCCCAATATCATCAATGGAATACGATGTCTGATCGGGACGATCAGACTTAAGCGGAGGGCAGTGATACGGAAAATGGTAGAACGCACCCGAACGTTCTACCCTTCACGTTAATGCGAAACTGACACATGTGTCATTTCACGATAATCATCATTCACACTACACAAACATTACACATGTTTGACATGACTCATACGTTTCACAATAATCACACCATACAACACAGCCACACTAAGAAATGTCAAGCACATTCCAGACCCTTCCTTTATCGCTAGAGCTGGGTATAAATACGACGGCTGCTGACAGCTGTCTATCAATTGGTGTCTGACTACTGAGGTGAACACATCACGCAAGTGCAAGTTACAAAGTGAAAGTACAGAATAGTAAAGTAAATAGTTGCGAGTAAAAGTGGTTAAATAAAGCTGACAAATAAATTTAGATTAAACACAACAGCTAAATAAAGTGTTTTATTGGATTACTCACAATCCAGTGATCGAACCTGAAATATTCAGAGTAGAATTTTCAAATAACGTAACAATATTTTTATTATATCTCCACATATATGCCCTCTATCTATTGTTTATAAGATATCGCTAAATTAATTTTGATCTTTAAGGTGCTATTTCTCCGAAAGAATATGACACCAGAATAAGTTTTGACGTTTGTTGTGGTTGGCAACACTAACAAAAGCAACGGGAAAAAATTGGAAAAAATGAAGCTGTAAGGGGGTTGTAAACTTAAAGGCCTGATTAGTCGTACGTTCGCTCTTTTTTGAACACGAAACTCGACTGTCAAAACTTATAAACTATATGCAGTTCGTATGGTTGTGAGAATTTTCCCCCGCAATATCAAAACCATTTTGATATTTTGTTAAGTTTCGAAAAATTCTCTCAAATTCGAACAAAGTGACAACTAAATGTGAGTGGCCACATGTATATTTACCAAGAAATGGACGACGAGAGACTGATTGACCTTGTTCGGCTAAATGAATTATTATATAACAAATTCAAAACCAAACGCAATGGTACGAAAAAGTGGGGCCTTAATATGAAAAATGAAACGAAAACGTTTTTTGGTTTCTCTTTTGATTTTTCCGTAATTTGTTTTTGCTTTGCTCCCAAATCAGCAGACAAAATTTTGTTTGACACGAAATAAAAAATTCGCGCCTATCAGCACATTTCATCCGAGAACCGAATATTTTTGAATGCTGAAAACGAAACAGCAACAGTTGGTGAAAAAAGAGAACAAGAAACCGGGGAACTTTTTCAAATGCTATGTCTTCACTGCAGATTAAGGACATCTCAATATGTAAAACGAAGTTGAAATCGAAACGATCGAAACCGGCGTTTATTAAACGAGTGAATCGGCCTACCAGAGATTGAGAATTTGTTGTATACGCACACCTCGTTGCGTTCTGCGACGCTCAATTTGGCCCGCACAAAAGAGAGGTGAAAGAAGCCTTTCATTCCGCCTTACATATTTAGGGCGTTCGCTTCATTTCTACCTCTCAGAGTGACACAAACCCAATAGAAATAAGAGCGTTGCGCGAGCATTTTGTTACGTTATTTGAAAGTTCTCTTATGAAAATTTCAGGTTCGATCACTGGATTGTGAATAATTCTATAAAACAATTAAATTTGCTGTTGCTTTTAGTCTGAGTTTGTGTGCTACTTTTATTTCAAATGTAGTACTTTCTACTTTGCACCACTTAATGTACTTCGGTTTTTTAACCCCCGAAGTGTTCAATTCAATAGCCAGATATGAATTTCCAGCTGACGAAGCTACCGCCGTATTTATACTCAAGCGCCAATGGCATTGAATGTTTGTTGCGTGAAAAAATCCAAATGTCATTCGGGTTTGTGTATTTTTTGTTCTTTTGACAAGCAAGCAGCTACTGTCAAGAGAACATATCGCAAAGGCTCGTGGTGAAAATAGACGGGGTGCCATAGCTAAATGTAGACAATCACTATAGGGTTTTACTAATTACACTGTTTTGAAGCGACTGGAATGAGAAGATTGGGTAGAGCGAGAGGGTTCGAATTTGAACACATACTTAAACTTTGAATCATGTACAGAACTCCCTGTAGAGAAGCTTATACATATGTTTAAGGCAATAACTAAAAGGTGGTAAATAAGGTACCGTTGATCATCCGACATCACCGGTATAGAGATCGAGCAGTTTATTTTCGGAAAGGGGTTTGGTATCGTGCGTTCGATGAAACAAGCTGCAAGAGGGGCAGTATTTAATAAAAAAATTTTAAAGAAAAAGTACATCCAAACGCTGTCTTTAAGCAAATTAAATTCTAATTAGAAGCAATATCTGTATGAAGTTAAAACGACTATAAAGGGTCAAAGGATCGTGTGATTTCTGTCGTGAGGTGGTAGCAGTAGCAGGGAGCCTTTCGTTTCATTTGCACGGAACTTCATCCAGGGTACCCGCCTGTGGAAGAGAAAAGACGACGGAAAGTGGAAAAGGATTCTGGTGCGTTATTCCCTATGAGCGGTGCATTCCCCGCTGAAAAGCTAAGTGGGTTAAGTAGCGAATAGTGTGTCTAGCGTTGAGAGCACCACCAGAGATTCTGGCATAAAGCCAACTCTCCACCTCGCGCCCATACTATATTTTTTCGTTGGACCGAAACTGATTTTTTACCACATGGATATTTAATTTACGAAACACGATTTTCACCCCGGTACCCATGATAAGCGCGTCCAACGTTTAATGTGGATTGTATTCTATGTAGTTTTATATTTTTTTGTGAATTTTAGTGGTATATGTTATAATACCTGGGTTTCAGTTTAGTAAATGATATACTTTGACCCCCAGATACGCGACGAGAGAGCTCCTTCGAAGCAGTTTGTTTTAGGTATATTTCGCCCAGTCTTTGGATTCAAAACCCATTGAAACAGAGGTATATAACTTGGGCCGTGAATAGGTGAATAACTTGAAAAATATCTATCATTTTAATTTGAATATTCATAATAGCGTGATTGCTCATAATGTTTTTCTTTAATGTGTATACGTAAATATAATATCCATTATGTATTTGTGCTCATTACATCTATTTATATCTAATATGTCTGGCTAATTCTTTAATTTGCGGGTGGGGCATATCGGGCGGGTGAATGGAGAATGGCAGAGTGGTAGCGGAAATAAAATCCGTAAGCGGAAATGGCTATGGCAAATATAAGTTAAAAAAATTTTTTTTATTGTTCGATTCGTTCCTGCGTGGAGGGTTAAGAACCGCGACCCAACTCACCAGTTAGCCGGAGCAAACCACGCAGGAAGACGATAAGGTCTCGTTACATGTTTTAGAATCAGCTGGTAAGGTCCTACTGTATTTGTTATGACCTCTAGTGTAGTGACGTAGTTGCGTTGTCATGCGACACACGTCGTGGTTGTTTTCGTGAAAGTTCGCCATGTTGCGCGAATTTGTAACAATATATTTGTGCTCACCTCTCAATCTCTACATGCAATTCTCCTCTCTTTGGAAATTGAGTAGGAATGCACCAGCACGTCAAGTAGAATGGTAACTACCATAAGCACTGTCTTATTCTAATTTCTGCTATTTATATATCACAGTAACTTCCACTAGGTTAAAGTTAACCCGTTGTGCTAACCCGAATGTCCTGATGGGCTGAAGTTTAATTCCGTCATTTATTTTACTGTCATTTACTTTCATTAATTTGACAGGTGTGCTCATGATATCGATATAAAATATTGATACGGAAAATGGTAGAACGCACCCGAACGTTCTACCCTTCACGTTAAAGCGAAACTGACACATGTGTCATTTCACGATAATCATCATTCACACTACACAAACATTACACATGTTTGACATGACTCATACGTTTCACAATAATCACACCATACAACACAGCCACACTAAGAAATGTCAAGCACATTCCAGACCCTTCCTTTATCGCTAGAGCTGGGTATAAATAAGACGGCTGCTGACAGCTGTCAATCAATTCGTGTCTGACTACCGAGGTGAACACATCACGCAAGTGCAAGTTACAAAGTGAAAGTACAGAATTGTAAAGTAAATAGTTGCGAGTAATAGCTTGAACACATAGAAATTACTGTTTCTGCCGGCAGTAGCAGAAATGTCAAAATTTACATTGGCTCTTATGGGAAGTGAGAAAAAAATAATTTCTGTCGGGCAGTAAAAGCAGTTACTGCCAGGTAATAGATTGAAAATTTCTAATTTTACTGCCGTCTGCTACCCTTGTTCTTCTTATTGTGTTTTTGTTTTTGTTTCTTATTTGAGCTGTATGAACGGAATATTCTCACACAAACTTATTCTTTACATTTTGCAAAGCATTTTGACATTTACTGCCTTCTGTTCGAGAAGTCTGTGTGTTTAATGCTGAAATGCTGTTACTGCCGGCAGAAACAGTAATTTCTATGTGTTCAAGCTATAAAGGTGGTTAAATAAAGCTGACAAATAAATTTAGATTAAACACAACAGCTAAATAAAGTGTTTTATTGGATTATTCACAATCCAGTGATCGAACGTGAAATATTCAGAGTAGAATTTTCAAATAACGTAACAATTGGTGTCAGAAGTGGGATTGCTGAACAATCCTGTACCATGGTGAGATTTGTAGAATTAAAAATTTCTCAACTAAGAGAAGAGCTGGAAGCTCGTGGACTGCCTGTGACAGGTAACAAGGCGGAGCTGCAAGTGAGACTGCGTGCATCATTGGAAAAAGATGGCATCGATGTAGATGGCTATGAATTCGGTTACGATGATGCCGGAGCGTCATCAAAGGTTGAAGAACAACTGCCAGAACCACAGCAAGCTCAAGGTTTCGATATGAACATGCTCCTTGCGGCAATGACGCAGGAGCTGGCAAAGAACACATAACAATTGCAGCAGCAGCTGGCAAATAATACTTCAGAGCTGCAAACCCAACTGTCACGGATAGAGGGTAACTCTGCTCAGCTGCAAGCAAGACAGGATAAAATGGAAGAGCAACTACAACAGCTGGAGACAGAAGTGTTGCGTCTTGACAGAGAAATGGCATCCAGCGGGCCAGTCACAACAGTCAGTTGAACGAAGTTGAAGGCTCCAACCTTTGATGGAACCATACCGTTGAAAATCTCCAAAATGCAGTTCGAAACCACTGCACAAGCCAATCATTGGAGTATGGCCGATAAAGTGGCAGCATTAGTGGTATCTATCAAAGGATCTGCCACAGAAGTTCTACAAACTGTTTCTGATGATGAAAAGGGAAACTATGATGCAATAATGGCTGCCCTCGAACGTCGATATAGCAGTGACCACAAGAGGAAAGTTTTCCGTATGGAATTGCTGAACAGATATCAGAAAGCGAGCGAGTCGCTGCAAGAATATGCAACTGATATAGAGCGCCTGGCTCATTTAGCATATACAGATTCGCCGGCAGAAGTCATAGAAACGTTTAAGATCGAAGCATTCGTCCGAGGAATAAGAGATGTGGACACTAAACGCGCAGCAAACATCGATACAAAGAAAACGTTTGCTGAAACAGTATCGTATGCCCTGGCGCAAGAAACAGCGGGTCTCATCAGTAAACCAACACATAGCGTTCACAGAGTAGAGCTTGGCCAAAACCAGAACATGGAAAAATTAATTCAAACGATGATTGCAGAATTCCGCAAAGCTTCCGGAAGTAAATGTTACAATTGTGGTAAGGCAGGTCATTTTGCAAGAGAGTGCAAATCATCTCGCAAAGTTGGAAACGGAAGACAGATAGGCGGCGGAAATGGAAGTGGCGCTGCAAAACAAGAAAAACCGTTAAACTAAAACGGGCCAGCCGTAAGGGGCGTAAGCTGGTCCCGCCTACCGATTGCCCCACTGTCTCCGTTTCACAAATACATCGAAACAACAACAGCCTTACGGTAAACGGAACTGTGAATGGACAAATACTCGTTTTAACAATGGATACAGGCGCAACACATTCCATTATTAGGTCAGATCTTGCGGGAAATAACATAGAGTCATTGATTGGTTACAAATTGCATACGGCTACAGGAGAGGAGGCAACATTTCATGGTAAAATGGAGTGTACCGTACAATTGGGAACACTTGAAGTGCGACATACCTTTTTAGTGGCTTCAATAGTGGACGAAGTAATCATCGGTGTCGACTTCATGCTAGCCCACGGAATTACTCTTAATTTGAAAGAAAAATTGCTGACATACCAGAATATGGAAATACCATTGAATGCTGGCTATCAACACCTTCAAATAAGAAATGTGAGTATAAGTCATCAACAGCAGATTCCAACCAAATCCGAAGCAATTTTATGGGCACGTGAGGATGGGGATTGTGGAAATGGCAATCTATGGGTAGTAGAAAGGGCAGAAACATCATCGGATATAGTCGTTGGACAAACGCTAGTAAAAATGAACAATAATGGGTGCATTCCAATACGTGCGGTAAATGGACTCACAAGACCAATCACTCTCCAGCCAGGAGTGGTAATAGGAAAATGCCAAGCAGTGGAAGCTGTAGTCAATTGCGAAAACATTCCTCAGATGTCCAAAAGCAATGTTTATGAAGAAAGAAGAAAAATCGCCAACACCATGAACAACTGGTTGAATGAGTTGAATGGTTCAGAAAGACGAAAAGCAAAGCTCCTATTGGAAAAATATAGGTCCATATTTGCCAGTGACGACAACAAATTTGGAAGGACTGCTGTGGTACAACACCGAATAGACACAGGCGATGCAAAACCAATTCGCCAAGCTCCACGAAGAGTTCCACTGGCAAAACGAGAAGAGGCAGCCCGGATAATAAAAGAGATGCACCGGGATGAAGTAATTGAACCATCGACGAGTCCATGGAGCTCAATAGTCGTGTTGGTTAAAAAGAAAGATGGAAGTACACGGTTTTGCGTGGATTATCGAAAGCTGAACGACTGAACGACGTCACCAAAAAGGACAGTTACCCGCTGCCGCGAATAGATGACACGTTGGACACATTATCTGGTGCGAAATGGGTTTCGACATTGGATCTGCAAAGCGGATACTGGCAAGTAGAAATTGAGAAACCTGATCGTGAGAAAACTGCCTTCAGCATTTGAGATGGACTGTGGCAATTTTCGGTAATGCCATTTGGGTTGTGCAATGCGCCAGCAACTTTTGAGCGATTGATGGAACACGTTTTAAAAGGACTTCATTGGAAGACGTGTCTGGTGTATCTCGATGACATAATTGTCATGGGTAAGAATTTCGAGGATCACCTTAAAAATCTGGAAGAGGTCTTTAGTCGAATTTCATCTGCCACTCTACGGCTAAACCCGAAGAAATGCGTCCTATTTAAAAGAGAAGTGAAATATCTGGGCCACAAAATTACTACAGAAGGAATTCACACGGATGAAGACAAAATAAAATCAATAAAAGAATGGCCTCGTCCTAGAAATGTCCATGAAGTTCGTAGTTTCCTAGGCCTGTGCACTTATTATCGACGCTTTGTACCTGGATTTGCCAACATCGCCCGCAGCTTGCATAACCTCACAAAGAAGAATTGCAAATTTGAATGGAAAAAGGAAGAAGAAAATGCTTTCCAGCAATTAAAAGAATTGCTTTGCACAGCACCAATGTTGGCGTATCCAGTTCCTGGCGAAAAATTCATCTTGGACACAGATGCTAGCGCTTACGGAATAGGAGGTGTACTATCACAAATAGTTAATGGTCAAGAAAAAGTAATTGGGTATTACAGTCGAGTACTTGGAAAACCAGAAAGGAACTATTGTGTGACCAGACGAGAGCTATTAGCAGTGGTGGAATGCGTCAAACACTTCCACAAATACCTGTATGGGCAGAATTTTCTACTGAGAACAGATCACGCAGCGCTCAGGTGGCTTTTACAATTTAAAAATTCAGAAGGACAGATTGCGCGCTGGATAGAAAGACTGCAAAACTACGACTTCGAAATACAACACCGGTTGCATGGCAACGCTGACGCGCTATCTCGCCGACCATGTACATTGGAATGCAGACATTGTTGCAAGGCAGAAAGATGTGAAGGCGTAGTTGACGTCCGACTAACCAACCTGCAACCTGAAGAAAAGTGGGAATTTGCTGCCATAAGAGATTGCCAACTGAAAGAGAATGATATAACCAGGGTCATGAGCGCTATCGAAATGAACCAAAGACCAACTAAAGAAGAAATGGCTTCAGGAAGCCCATTAGAAAAGGCATATTGGATGCAGTGGAATAGCTTAAAGCTGATAAATGGAGTACTGCATCGTACATGGGAAAGCAAGGATGGAAAATACACGCGCAATTTGATCGTCGTGCCTAAGTCCAGAATAGCAGATGTATTGATGGAATTTCATAACGGGCCAAGCGGAGGGCATCTCGGTGTCACAAAGACATTAGAAAAGATAAAACAGCGGTTTTATTGGGCAAATTGCCAGGAATCAGTCGCAGAATGGATCAAAAGCTGTAAACAATGCGCGACTGCTAAGGGATCGAAGTTTAGAAGTAAAGGCAAATTCCACCAGTACAATGCAGGAGCACCTTTAGAACGCGTAGCAATGGATGTAGCTGGACCATTTCCGACTAGTGACTCCGGAAATAAATATGTGTTGGTAGTTATGGACTACTTCAGTAAGTGGCCTGAGGTATACCCCTTACCAAACCAAGAAGCAAAGACTGTGGCAGAAACCTTTGTGCAGAATTGGGTTACAAGATTTGGCGTACCAATCGAGTTGCACTCCGATCAGGGACGAAATTTTGAGTCTGCCATATTTCAGGAAATGTGCACATTGCTTGGAATCAAGAAAACTCGAACAACTGCCTTACACCCACAATCAGACGGAATGGTAGAGAGGTTCAACCGTACGCTAGAGGAACATTTACGCAAGGTAGTGGACAAATGCCAGCGCAATTGGGATAAGCACATTCAAATGTTTTTAATGGCTTATCGGTCAGCAGTCCATGAAACCACATCACATTCACCAGCACGAGTTATCTTTGGAACAGACTTGAGATTACCATCACACCTGAAATTTGGCAAATTCACGAACCTTGCTGAAAAGGGTAATCCCTATTGGGAAATGCTGCAGTCGGATATGGACGAAATACACCAGCAAGTAAGGGAGCACATGCAACTGATAAGTAATAAAATTAAGGACCGTTACGATCGAGCTATGAACTCGGAAGGATTCCAGGAAGGTGAATTGGTTATGTTGTACAATCCACAAAGAAAGAAGGGTATGTCGCCAAAGCTACAGACGTCATGGGAAGGTCTCTATAAAATTATAAAACGGCTGAACGATGTTGTATATCGAATACAAAACCTATCACAAAGGAAGGGTAAACTAAAAGTTGTCCATTTGGAAAGATTAGCCCCATATCATCAATGGAATACGATGTCTGATCGGGACGATCAGACTTAAGCGGAGGGCAGTGATACGGAAAATTGTAGAACGCACCCGAACGTTCTACCCTTCACGTTAAAGCGAAACTGACACATGTGTCATTTCACGATAATCATCATTCACACTACACAAACATGCCGCACTCACACAGGGGACATTTGTCTTGGGACACCTCAAATTTGTTGTTGTTTTACCAGCAAAACGACGAAATGAACTGTGGACTATGAACGAATGAATTTGTCCCTTGTGCGACAATTTTGTCCCTTGATGTTTACTGGGGACACCAAAGAGCGGGTTGTCGTATCGACAAAGCAGAATATTACGAATTCAATCAGGCATGCATTTATATTGTATTTATAGAAGAGCATTATGAATTTTGAGGATTTGTTCGATCGGGGTTGTTACTGGGACTACAAAACATACGCTATATTATTCTTATATAAATAATATTATTTATGTAAGAATATTTTTCTTTTTTTAAAATATATTATTATATATATTAGAGCAATTCATTCGTCCATATAATTTTAGAAATTTTGATGGCTTGTGTATTAAAATATTGTGTTCACAAATATTTGCACATTCAGTGCATTTTTTAGGTAAGAAATCGAACAGTCCATTAAATTCTATGGCAGCCCCAATATTAAACAATATATAAATATTTCTGAAGTCTTTGGCTTGTGCTTTTATATACATATTTTAGTATGTTTTTTCAAAATTCATTTCCAATGGCATTTAGATGGACTAAGGATACCACGGAAAGGCTGATTAACGCCCTATAACAAGAAACGTCTCTCTGGGACGTAGCAAATACCACGACCATCACTGAATTAAAAAATGAAAATGTGCGTAGGAGAGGTGTAATGTATATCCAAAATTATTTAATGAAATAAAAAGAACTGGACGAACAGACTTGTCAGGCTAAAAAAGTGATATTATTAAGCCTCAACCATAATGGCCGTACGCGAAATTAAATTAATGTCAAAAGTTAACGACAATGAAGCTTAATTTTTGTAAAATTATTGAATTGCCCATAATAAACTTAACAAAAACTTAACAAAAATTCCGCAATTGTTGATGTTGCCAATTGCAAAAATAACAAGTTGTTTAAAATGTTACATCGGATATCGTCAAAAAAATTTTTTGTCTGGCAACAAAAAGCTGTTTGTTAATTTTTGTTAAGTTATGTGCGACCAGTTTCGCTGTCACATTAAGGTTCCTTAATGTTGCCGAATTTAACGAAGCTTTTCTTACAGCCTAATTGTGATTTCTCACACCAACTACTAGTTCGTTTTTAATGTCGATTCTCTTTTGTGTTTTTCTCTGCTTTCTCTTGAAAGTGATGCGTCGTTGCTCAAATTTGCGTGGCAGAGAGGGAAGAACAAGAAAAACGCAAAACACGTAAGTATTGGTCTTTTTCCATACATTTCAAACCTTTTTGCGTTTCAACTGTATTGTGTAAGGACTTGACGGACGCAAATGCTGTCAAAATGAAACGCAAACAAAAGGCTCTCGTTTTGCCTCGAAAACTTGAAGTGCCGTGCATCTCGCTACTTTTAAAAATGAATAACGAAATAATAAGGTGAGTGTTATCAAATTAATAAATATTAATATTATTTAAAATTTATTAATATAATAAATATTTTATAATTTTTTCTAAAATTAAAAAAACTAATCTTTTCTATGTTTATAGCTCCAAAGTTACAAATGCGGAACAATTTAGATGTCTGGTGAACGAGCTGAAGAAGCAGCCAGATATGGCGAAGAGGGTTCCTCTTTTTGGGAACACAAGGCAGGAATGGGACAATCAATGGGATTTGATTCGGCACAAATTAAATGCCCTAGGTCCGCCCACACGGAGCACAGCAGACTGGAAAAAGGTAAAATTAATTTGTGATCTGTGCATTTGCTAATTTTATGTTATTGTAGGTTTGGTCTGATTTAAGGTCCCGAACAAAAAAGAAGCTGGCTGCCAACGACAAAGAGAGGCGTATGACGGGTGGTGGGCGCCCTTGCTTTTCAAAGCTCACACAAATTGAGCAGGAGGTGGATGAGCTGCTGTCCTTGTCCAAGTTTATGGATTCTCCTGTAACTGTCCATGGAGGAAGAGACAGGATGAGAGGTAAATAATATCAGCGCTTTAAAAAATTCAGAATTTAACAACGTTTTCCAAAAATGGTGTCTAATTTAACAGTCGTTGCTGCAGATGTGGCCTCAACCTCGGTAATCACCCCTATTGTGACAGCCTGTGTCATAGAAGAGCCTGCCAGTGTCGACTTTTCAGCTGAGCCTTCGCCATCAGCAAATGGTGGCGATGTAGAAGCAAGCGGACGAGCTGAAGAACATCAGCACAGCGATCCAGTCTTCGGCAACAGCAACGTCAAAAGCACTGGAATTAATCGAGAGGTTGTTGCAATCGCGAGTCTAAGTCATGCTGTGCTCCGTGTGGGCGGACCTAGGGTATTTAATTTGTGCCGAATCAAATCCCATTGATTGTCCCATTCCTGCCTTGTGTTCCCAAAAAGAGGAACCCTCTTCGCCATATCTGGCTGCTTCACCAGCCTCGTTCACCAGACATCTATATATATATATATATATATATATATATATATATATATATATATATATATATATATATATATATATATATATATATATATATATATATATATATATATATATATATATATATATATATATATATATATATATATATATATATATATATATATATATATATATATATATATATATATATATATATATATATATATATATATATATATATATATATATATATATATATATATATATATATATATATATATATATATATATATATATATATATATATATATATATATATATATATATATATATATATATATATATATATATATATATATATATATATATATATATATATATATATATATATATATATATATATATATATATATATATATATATATATATATATATATATATATATATATATATATATATATATATATATATATATATATATATATATATATATATATATATATATATATATATATATATATATATATATATATATATATATATATATATATATATATATATATATATATATATATATATATATATATATATATATATATATATATATATATATATATATATATATATATATATATATATATATATATATATATATATATATATATATATATATATATATATATATATATATATATATATATATATATATATATATATATATATATATATATATATATATATATATATATATATATATATATATATATATATATATATATATATATATATATATATATATATATATATATATATATATATATATATATATATATATATATATATATATATATATATATATATATATATATATATATATATATATATATATATATATATAT
>OZ016503.1:13348609-13396109 GCA_963966595.1 Physocephala rufipes
TATATATATATATATATATATATATATATATATATATATATATATATATATATATATATATATATATATATATATATATATATATATATATATATATATATATATATATATATATATATATATATATATATATATATATATATATATATATATATATATATATATATATATATATATATATATATATATATATATATATATATATATATATATATATATATATATATATATATATATATATATATATATATATATATATATATATATATATATATATATATATATATATATATATATATATATATATATATATATATATATATATATATATATATATATATATATATATATATATATATATATATATATATATATATATATATATATATATATATATATATATATATATATATATATATATATATATATATATATATATATATATATATATATATATATATATATATATATATATATATATATATATATATATATATATATATATATATATATATATATATATATATATATATATATATATATATATATATATATATATATATATATATATATATATATATATATATATATATATATATATATATATATATATATATATATATATATATATATATATATATATATATATATATATATATATATATATATATATATATATATATATATATATATATATATATATATATATATATATATATATATATATATATATATATATATATATATATATATATATATATATATATATATATATATATATATATATATATATATATATATATATATATATATATATATATATATATATATATATCCTGCAGTCCTGCATGACGATCCTGCAATATCAGTTTGCGTACAGGATCATTGGTTTTCGAAACAAAAACTGATTTTGGACGATTTTCACGAAATTAGTCTTGGAGTGAACTACGACCAAGATTGAATTCACCATACCATCGATAAGTACTGGCCCTTGAGGAAGCTTCATCGCCAAAAATTAAATTATGTTCATCCATGCACTGTTCATCCATCCACATCGAAAGTTGTAACAAATAATCGCACGAAAATTTTCACGATTTAATTCCATTTTTGGGCCGAAATTAATCTTTTAAGTTAGTGTAAACAACACAAATAGCGCTCGTATGTCAAAACGTTCTGAGTGCGCATAACCTCAAAAATGTCCAAATTTACGATAGAGCTGTCAGTTGCCAGTTGCCAACACTAGGGTTGCCAAATTCCGAAACAAAAAAGGCAGCCCTCGTACAATTAAACCTAATGAAAAAATAATGATAAATAAAAAAAATTTAGATTGGAACTTTTTATACAAAATTGATTAACCCCCAATATATATGAAAATAGTTTCATGTAATGTTTTATGCAATTAACACTGCATTTTGCTTTCACGTAAGGATATTAAACCTTGATCCATTAATTATTATTTATATAAGTTTAGTATTATTAACTTATACATATCAGAAATATATTCACCTGCTTTGAAGCAACATTGCAATATAATTAACGTGGTACAATTAGTTTTTCATATATACAATAAGTGTATGCATATTATTATCAACTTGAATATTTAGGAATGCCTTCTGTGGAAGATGTGTGCTCAGCTTTTAATGTTGCCGATGTCGAAATCGAATATACTGAAGCCGAAATGCAGCAGTTGATTTCTTATAAACTTTTTACTCAGCACGTGCGTCCCATTTTACAGAAAGAGAATCCCAAAATACCGGCACCGAAACTCATGATGTTGGTTGCTGCCAAATGGCGCGATTTCTGTGAAGTAAATCCACATTTGCAGAATGAACAGGCACGTAGTACCGGCGGCGAAGAAGCTGATGAGCCGCGGTCGTCACGGTCATCCCGCAATGAAAAGGTTTGTAGAGTTTAGTGAATGATTTATAAATATTATTTTTGATTTATCTAATTGTGCTTTGGTTGTGTTTATAGCCTGATGACATCTACGAAGAGGAGGAGGAAGAAGAAGATGAAGAGGAGGAGAAAGAGTCCACATCACGCTCTCGTCGTAAGCGTGGTGGACGTTCAAGTGGCAAGAAAGGAAGGCGTTCATCTGGTAAAGTGCCAACCCTTAAAATTAAGTTTGGCAAACGCAAACGTGGCAGTTCTGACGAGGATCAAGACGCTAGTGGCGCTTCAGAACGTGATTCCGATTTGGAATTTGAAAAAATGTTGCAGAAATCGGACGACAGTGCCGATGAGAAGGATCAAATGACCGAGCCACTGGAGCAACAACAATCCTTGGGCGAAGATACTTTGCCGGTAGTGAAAAAAAAAGCTAAAACAAAAATTGGAAATAAATTCAAGAAAAAGAAGAAATTGAAAACCACAAATCGTTTTCCAGATGGTAGTGCTGGTGGTGATGAATGTGAACATGAACATCAAGATTATTGCGAAGTTTGTCAACAGGGTGGCGAAATTATACTTTGCGATACGTGCCCTCGAGCGTATCATTTAGTTTGCCTCGAGCCAGAGCTCGATGAAGCACCGGAAGGTAAATGGTCTTGTCCACATTGCGAGGCTGATGGTGGCGCCATAGAAGAGGAAGATGATGATGAGCACCAAGAATTTTGTCGTTTTTGTAAAGATGGCGGCGAATTGCTTTGCTGTGACTCTTGCCCTTCAGCCTACCACACTTTCTGCCTAAATCCACCACTAGACACCATACCCGATGGTGACTGGAAATGCCCACGGTGCAGCTGCCCCCCACTGCCGAATAAAGCAGAGAAAATATTAACATGGCGTTGGGCCGATTCTGGTCAAGAGCCATCAACTTCGAAAAAACCGACATCTCGAATGCGCGAATATTTCGTGAAGTGGTATAATATGTCTTACTGGCATTGTGAATGGATTCCAGAAGTGCAAATGGATGTACACCATCCATTGATGATACGTAGTTTTCAGCGAAAATATGACATGGAGGAACCACCTAAATTCGAAGAAACTTTGGATGAAGCTGACTCGCGTTATCAACGCATTCAACGTCATAAAGCGAAAGGAGGCATCCAGCAGGATGACAATGATGAATACAAGAAAGACTTGGAAGAACGCTTTTATAAGAATGGTATTAAGCCTGAGTGGTTAATTGTTCAGCGAGTAATTAATCATCGCAGTACTCGCGATGGAGTAACTATGTATTTGGTAAAATGGCGTGATTTGCCTTACGACAAATCGACTTGGGAAGATGAGACTGATGATATACCAGGTATTAAAGCGGCCATAGACTACTACCAGGATTTGCGAATTGCTTGCACCGCTGAGCCAGTAACATTGCGAACTGCTAAGAAAGGTAAAAAGGGACGGAAATCTAAGGTGAAGGGATTAGAAGATGAGGAACGCATTGCCAAACGTTATACACCGCCCCCAGAGAAGCCTATAACGGATCTGAAAAAGAAATACGAAGGACAACCGCAGTTTCTTGATGAAACTGGTATGCAATTACATCCCTATCAAATTGACGGCATTAACTGGCTGCGTTACTCATGGGGCCAAGGAATAGATACGATACTTGCGGATGAAATGGGTCTAGGCAAAACAATACAGACAGTTACTTTTTTATATTCGCTCTATAAGGAAGGTCATTGTAAAGGACCATTTCTAGTGGCGGTTCCTCTATCCACCATCATCAATTGGGAACGTGAATTTGAACTTTGGGCGCCTGACTTTTATTGCATAACTTATGTGGGCGATAAGGATTCGCGTGCCGTCATTCGAGAAAATGAATTATCTTTCGAAGAGGGCGCCATACGTGGCGGTAAGGCTTCTCGTCTGCGTACCACTCAGTTCAAATTTAACGTTTTGCTAACCAGCTATGAGTTAATATCACTTGATGCAGCCTGTTTGGGATCCATAGACTGGGCGGTACTTGTGGTCGACGAAGCCCATCGCTTGAAAAGTAATCAAAGCAAATTCTTTCGAATACTTAACAGCTATAACATTGCCTACAAACTGCTACTAACCGGCACGCCTTTGCAAAATAATTTGGAAGAGTTATTTCATCTGCTAAACTTTTTAAGTCGCGATAAATTCAGTGATTTGAATGCATTTCAAAATGAATTTGCTGATGTATCGAAAGAAGAGCAAGTAAAAAGGCTTCATGAAATGCTCGGACCGCATATGCTGCGTCGTCTCAAAGCAGATGTACTTAAAAATATGCCATCGAAATCAGAGTTTATTGTACGTGTTGAATTGTCTTCGATTCAGAAAAAGTTTTATAAATTCATTTTAACCAAAAACTACGAAGCTCTCAATTCGAAAAGTGGCGGAAATTCTTGCTCATTAATCAACGTAATGATGGACTTGAAGAAATGTTGTAATCATCCTTACCTTTTCCCCTCCGCGGCTGAAGAGGCACCCACATCTGCGGGTGGTATGTACGAGATAACTTCATTAACCAAAGCCGCTGGCAAGCTAGTTTTATTGTCGAAAATGCTGAAGTTGCTTAAAGAACAAAATCATCGCGTCTTAATCTTCTCTCAAATGACAAAAATGTTAGACATATTGGAGGATTTTCTGGAGGGTGAGGGCTATAAATATGAACGAATTGACGGTGGTATCACGGGAAATTTGCGCCAAGAAGCAATTGATCGTTTTAATGCTCCCGGCGCACAACAGTTTGTGTTCTTGCTTAGCACACGCGCAGGTGGATTGGGTATCAATTTGGCTACTGCTGATACAGTAATTATTTATGATTCTGACTGGAATCCACACAATGATATACAAGCATTCTCACGCGCTCATCGTATTGGACAGGCGAACAAAGTAATGATATACCGTTTTGTTACCCGAAATTCGGTGGAGGAACGAGTAACTCAGGTCGCTAAACGAAAGATGATGTTGACACATTTGGTGGTGCGCCCAGGCATGGGCGGCAAAGGTGCTAATTTTACTAAACAAGAACTGGATGACATATTGCGATTTGGAACTGAGGAACTGTTTAAAGAAGATGATAAAGAGGAAGCTATTCATTACGATGATAACGCCGTTGCTGAGTTATTAGATCGTTCAAATCGTGGCATCGAAGAGAAAGAATCGTGGGCTAACGAATATCTTTCCTCTTTCAAAGTCGCTTCGTATGCTACCAAGGAGGAGGATGAGGAAGAAGAAACTGAAATCATTAAACAGGAGGCTGAAAATTCTGACCCTGCCTACTGGGTTAAACTGTTACGTCATCACTATGAACAACATCAGGAGGATGTCAGCCGGACTCTGGGTAAGGGCAAACGTGTACGTAAGCAAGTGAACTACACCGACGGCGGAGTCGTTCCTGCTGACACGACTCGCGACGACGGAAATTGGCAGGATAATGCATCTGATTTTAATTCTGATTACTCGGGTGGATCTGATGAAGACGGTCAAGACGATGATTTCGATGAACAGAATGGGGCTGCCGGAGTGGATGGTAGGAAGGCAAGAAGACGACCTGAACGTCGAGACGATCGTCCATTGCCACCTTTGCTAGCGCGGGTGGGTGGAAATATCGAAGTCCTTGGTTTCAACGCCCGCCAACGTAAGAGTTTCCTTAACGCAATTATGCGTTATGGCATGCCTCCGCTGGATGCTTTTAATTCTCAGTGGCTAGTGCGTGATTTGCGCGGCAAATCGGAACGTAACTTCAAGGCTTATGTTTCACTGTTTATGCGTCACTTATGTGAGCCGGGTGCCGACAATGCCGAAACGTTCGCAGACGGAGTACCTCGCGAGGGTTTATCGCGACAGCATGTGCTTACACGGATTGGTGTTATGTCCCTAATACGAAAGAAAGTACAAGAATTTGAACATATAAACGGATACTACAGTATGCCGGAGTTAATTTTGAAGCCATGCGAACCAGTGCGTTCAGCTGTAAGCACCGGACACAGCATTAACATTAAGACTGAGGATTCTGGAAGTACAAATGATTTCTCTAAAATTACGCAAGAGGACAAAAGCGCAACAACAAGCACAAGCGCCACTCCTGCCACAAGTGCAGCCCCAAGTCCGGCGCCAGTCTCCGACAAAGGGGATGAAAAATGCCTGATATCTTTCGATAAGGAGAAAGTGATTTCCGTTGTTGGCGAGGAAGATGAAAAAATAAAGGATTCCTTTCCCACAACTGAGAAAGTTGAGAAGAAAGAAGGAAATGACCTATTGATGACTGAAACAAAACTTGAAGATTTATCAAGGGAGAAGTGTGCCGTCGCTTTAAGTGCTCATATTAAAGTTGAGAATGTTGACGCTCTTGATATTTCGTTAAACAGAAAAGAAGAGGACTCAAAAGATGGGATAGCCGAACCGAGAGGAGAACCATCATTCCCCGAGGGCTTAGCAGACCTATCCACAATTGCGACAGCAGCTGCGAAGGCTGAACCTGCCACATCTGATGATAAATCCAAAGAAGAATTAAGTACCACCACTATAATAGATGATGACGATGACGATGTACTCATCATCAAAGATGACGGAGAAGTTGAAAAACCCTCCACATCTATGGCGTCAGTCTCGCAAATTGTCAGAGAGCAGAAACCGAAAATCGAGGAAAGCCTCGAAGTTCTTAAACGAAAATTTATGTTTAATATCGCTGACGGCGGCTTCACTGAATTACATACTCTCTGGCTTAATGAGGAGAAAGCAGCAGTTCCCGGACGAGAGTATGAAATATGGCATCGCCGTCATGACTACTGGCTACTTGCCGGCATTGTTACACACGGTTATGGACGTTGGCAGGATATACAAAATGATATACGTTTCGCCATTATTAATGAGCCATTTAAAATGGATGTTGGCAAAGGAAACTTTTTAGAAATTAAAAATAAGTTTTTAGCCCGTCGTTTTAAATTGCTTGAACAGGCTCTGGTCATTGAGGAGCAATTGCGTCGTGCTGCTTATTTGAATTTAGCACAGGATCCAAATCATCCGGCCATGTCGCTCAATGCTCGCTTCGCCGAAGTCGAATGTCTTGCAGAATCGCATCAGCATTTAAGTAAAGAATCTTTAGCTGGTAACAAACCAGCAAATGCTGTTCTCCATAAAGTGCTCAATCAATTGGAGGAACTGTTGTCCGACATGAAAAGTGATGTGTCACGTTTGCCGGCCACATTGGCAAGAATTCCACCAGTGGCGCAACGCCTGCAAATGTCAGAAAGATCGATATTGTCGCGTTTGGCAGCAACAGCAGGAAATTCTTCGAATGCCGGTACGTTTTAGAATATAAGAAAGTTAGTAAATTTCGGATAGGAGAATTCCAATATTGAAGCCACGATTCGAATCTGAGAATATTCATCAATTTATGCAGCTCAATTCCAAGAATTGATCCCAAGAAGATGCTGCAGTAATAGCTTTTATACTCATTCATATATATCTAGCATTCTTTCTCAACTAAATACTCGAGGGTATTCAATTTTTTATGTTATTTATCAACTTATATTAAATTAATAACTTGTAATTCAAATTACCTTAGAGGAAAAAACAACTCCTGAGGTTCAGGACACGAGGCCCTCAAGTATTAAATAAATGTTTGGAAATATTCTAAACAAATATGTCGTCAAATAAGAAAAATAAGAAAAAATAAGAATTTTAGTGATTAAATTCTAAAAGCAGGATATGCAGCCGAATTCCCTTTTGCATTTATTATTGATATTTTATATAACATTAGAATAAAAATAATATTTAAAAATGTAATTACTTTCAGCACAATTAATGGCACAGTTTCCAACTGGCTTTCATGGCACTACTTTGCCAGCTTTCTCCGGTGGTCTCGCTGGAAATTTCGCTACTTTTCGTCCACAATTTTCTGTACCAGGACAACTGTCGAATAATGTGGTTGGTGGTGTTGCAAGCAGTAACTAAATAATCTTTGGCTACGAAAATTTAGAGCCTATTTGATATTTTTATCTTTAATTATAATGGTCTACGTCCTTAAATTAAATTATATCAATTTTTAGTAACGTGCGAATCGATAAAAATGTTTTTAATTAAAATTTTTTTCAAGCGAAACTTTGATAGTTCTAAATATGTACGTCATAAATATCGTATCATCAACGTATGAATTAAAATTAATCATCACGAGTTTATTTCAATTACCATTCGTAAATGAAATATCCAAAATGTATTTAGTAAATGATCTTATACCGCAAGAAATGACATTAAAAAAGGATACAATGCCGAAACAAAAAATTTCCTTTGTTATTTGAAACATTTTAGAGACATCCGAAGGTCGGAGTCAATCATTTTGAAGGAGGAGGCTCAGTCAGAAGAGTCGGCGCTATCTTTTGAATAAAATGCTATCTTACTCAAAAAGAATCTGACCCAAAAGTCATCCACTCCAAATGCAGAAAATGTTAGAACGACTATTATGATTATGAAATCGAAATAAGAGCAGTGTTTAAAAATTATTAGCTCTGCTTAAGTCGACCATCAAACTCTAGAACTTAATTTCGGTCGCCGGTACTATGGACTTCACAATCTATGAAATCCCCGATAATCCTGTACAGGATTCATGAAACGACGGCACAAAAAATCAGAATTTGAAATATAAATTTATGGATAATTTTATGCGTTTTTTTTATTGTTAATTGATTGCAACCAGAACAAGGAATCCAGAACTGGATGTTCAGTATTCACTACAGAATTTCTTTTACAAGATGCGTGCACATACATACTGTGACGTCATGACGAAACTATTTAAAAAAATTCGGAGAATGTATATTTTCCTTAAAATTCGAATTTCAAAATTTATCAAAATTTACTAATAAATTTGCTTGTTGTTAGATCACACATACCTTAATGCAACACTCCGTAACAGCCTTACGCAAATTTATACGAAAATCCGCAATTTAATCAACGTAACCCCACACTTCATACTTGATATTCAAAAATTGAGGTTCAAAATTGACCCAAACGAGGCCAATGGAAATTCGTTAAAAAGTGTTCAATTCGATGGTACGTGCCCGTTGACTAGTTTTAAAAATTGTGAATATTTGATCAAATAAATATTTGTTCACATAAAAATACAATGTAACAAATATAACGTAACAAAATAAATAGTAAATCTTACATGTTTTTTATTTTTTCCCGATTAATTATTGCAGTATATTAATATTCCAGAAAAACGGCACATCAAATAAAGAAAACTATCAATTTCGAGATTACGTAATTACAAATATAACAGATATGACATATACTTATCAGATTTTTATTTAAAATTTTATTAATACAAATAATTAAAATCGCGCCTTCAAGCTGTTTTCAACAAACATTATGGGAATCTTACAAATTTAAGTAATATCGCTAATATGTACATGTATATGCAGATTTAATTTCGAATTAACCGTTTATAGTAAATACGACAGAACGCTTATGAAATTGCTTGGATTATATCAAACTGGTTTTATTACCAACTTGAAACACGCTATGAGAGATTTCTTTTCAAGTCTTCTGATTCAATTTTATACTCAAAATAAAAAGATAAGCTCTAACGTTTATTTTGCATCAATTTTAATAGTATGGAATTGTTCAATATTGTTTTATGTTATTCATCGAAATCGGGTTTGCCCACAAATGTACAACCGCTGCGTTTAATGACATGTCGAGCGGCCCAAATGCCCGAGCGTATACAAATATCTAGTGACTTCTTTTGTATAAATTGAGCTAAGAAACCACCTACAAAAGCGTCCCCAGCTCCATTAGTATCGATGACTTCTTCAGGTTCTAATTTCTTCACAGGAAACTCTTTAATTGAATCTTCGGTTATTAGCAGTACCGGATTTTGACTTTGTGTAATTACAACAATGCGAGGACGTCGTTGATTTACTTTAGGCCATTGGAGCAATTTTTTTCCAATTTCTCGCACATTATTGGTACCATCAGAATTCCAGCCTTGTTCGGTAGCAAATGCATTCACTTCCTATACAAATGTACAAACTTCTTGTTTTGTTATAATTTTTTGAATGAATCATACATACCATTTTATTGCCAAAAAGTATATCGACATAAGGCAATGATGCCAATTGAGACTGTTTGTAGAGTTTTGAAATGAACGGAGCGCTTAAATTCATCATGAATACGCGATTATGTTTGTACGCATGCTCTGCTACAGCCATGATAGTGGGTGGACTTACAGTTAGGAAAAAACCCTACAAAACTATAATTATATTAATGGTTTATGGCTTCTTTGCAACTTCACTTACAGATATATAAAAGAATTCGGCATTTTCAAGAAATTTACGATTTTCTGGTTTGTGTAGATGATCGATTGTAAATTTATTGGCTGCTGCCAAATTCGCGCATAACGATCTGTGTGTACCGGTTATAAGAACACCACACGTGCCAGTCGGTTCCAATGCAGTGTATTGATATTGCACATTGACACCATCCGTATATGCTTTCTCCTTGAGGATTTGCGAAAACTCATCTTTTCCTACACAACCAAAAAATACACTGGTATTCGGCCTTTGCAAAAGCCACTGACAGACACGCAACGAATTTTGAACAGAACCACCCGCAATATATTCTGCTTTATATTTCTCTATTAATTCACTGTAAAGTGGTATATGTTTGCTTTCGGCCAGGATGGCATCATCAGGCTTGAGGTCGTATTTTCGGAGGACTTCATCGTCAACATTAGCAGAGATATCCAGCAGTGGATTACCACAACCCAAAATAATTCCATCTCTAAAAGAATAATTTCATATAGTTAATCACATTCATTACAGTCTAGTCCGAACAATTGTAATAATATCTTTGTCGACAAGATAAAGGAACGAAAGAACGAATAGATTCCAAAACGATAAAATATCCACACTTCACACTTTTGATGGCAAAAACTCGAAAAAATCCGAAAGATCCTAAAATTCTTGAGATGCAAATTATTCTTGTTTCGAGATTTGTTGTGAAGCAATTTTGCGGTATTTTGTCGTTCGGGATTTTGTCAGCCGAACGTATATTTTTCTAACATCCTAACATTAATTAAATAAAGCTAATTCTTGTATTCAATCATAGAGTAAGAAATAACCGCCCGATTTTGAGTAATTTGGACTCTTGTTATATCTTACTCTATGATGTAATATACATGTCGTTCCTTAAAACATTTCATAGCCCTCAATGGATGCAGAATTGTTAAAAATGGATCAGCGTATCCCGTACTCTTTATGGGTTTTTATATCCTATTCCCTTTAAAAAAGGGGAAAAGGATATATTATCGTTGATACTAAGTTTGTAACGCAGTGAAGGAGCTACAATGGATATAGACAAGTATATACATTCCGGCTCGGAATGAAACCGAGTCGATTTACCCACGTCCGTCCATCTGTCTGTCTGTGGAAATCACGATTACAAGAGAACGAATGCAACTATAATCATGAAATTTGGTGCGAATATTTCGTTATTATAGGCTGGTTGGTATTGAAAATAGGCAAAATCGGACGATTTCCACGCCTACTATTGGTATTTAATGTGAATTAAATCGTGATTTGAGGCCAATTTCTCAGATCTGAATACGAACTTAAAGGTGAAATTATAGATCTGTGTCTACTATCTCATTTGAAAATATAACCCAAAAAATAGGCGTGGCCCGCCCACTGGAGACAAAATTCGTACAGGCGTAAAAGTAGAGATATTGCCGTGAAATTTGGCACAAATATTTTCTCTCACCACAGACTGGGTGCTGTTGAAAATGGGAGCAATCGCACTACTGCCACGCCTGAACTGTTTCACGAAAAATGGACGTGGGACACCCACTATGGACAAAAATCACGACTACAAAAGAACAAATAAAGCTGTCACCATGAAATTTGACACCAATGTTCTTTTTGCACGAAAGTGTTATAATAATTTAAATATAAATATATAATATATTTATATAAGCCGCCCACATTTTATCTGACCGTTGTTATCAAGAGATTCGGGAATAGGTTATATAAGCTTCGACCGGGCCGAAGATAGCGATCTTACTAGTTGCCATTTAAAATTAAAAATTGTGTCAATTATTCACCTTTTCTTTCTTTTATCTTTCCTTCACAAATCAAAATTAATTCTGAAGCATTTTGATTGGAAACGTTGGAAAAATCTTCGGCAAAAGTTTTGGGAGATTTTCTATAGAAATTCAGAATGAGTTCAACCGTAAATTACGATACAAGCATAAAGGTTAATTCCACTTAAAAATTAGTTGTTTTAACTGACAATATACCACAACAATTAAGCCGCATTGAGATTGTGACAATCTGTTAAAATTGTAGCTTTTCATTAAGGCACATTTTTTGGAAGAGTTCTCTACTTGTGATTCAAAATTCGATTATACATCTAATTTTTTTGAATAGAGCCTCACCACAAGGTTCAGAGTCGAACCCTTATCATGTTATTAGTGACGCATCTGAGCTCGTTTAAAACACACTAATATTTTTAAAAATATTTCTTGTTTGATTTTTATGATTATGTTTCCACATCTTAGATATGGAGTAATTAATTACCTTAAATTCTCCATTTTTTTGAAATGTTCTGATCAGAGATAATGAGATAGGAAACTCTACCCTCAAAAAAATGAGGCAAAAAAAACCTAAATTTTACACGACCGAAACTCACGTATGTATATGTATGCGTAATTCACCATATTAAATGTCACGTATGATATTTCATGAAAATATGTAAACAGTTCGCTGCGGTGGCTTGATTTGAAAGCAGAGATAACGAGATAGGAAACTTCTCTAACTACAACTCTGATTTAAGATAGTGTTCGTGAGTTTAAGACCCTGACTCATGATTTTTTCTTAGAAATTCAAGCATAATACCCGGCCATTACACCTTTTTCAGACCCCGAATGACAATCCATTTTATAAGTTCACCAGCTATGTTTTGATATGCCAACGTAGTTATTGGTTTATAGAATTCAATTATTTTTCATGTACACTTTTTTATGTAAGATGCGTAGTCAAAATGTGCATGATTTATTTGATAACTAAAATATTTGTATAAATTGTTATAACTAATATTTGTATAAAAGAACTAATTATTATAATTTGTAAAATTATGGTAACTAATTATTTGTATAAAATATTTATATAAAACAAATAAGTGCATTTATTTCATATGCATAAAAACATAAATTAAACTCAATTTTATGAAATATTATAATGTATAACAAATTCGATTGACTTCGTTAATAGAATACTCAAATCATTTAAGCCAATTTTTTGACCCCAGAATCTAAAAATAACCTAAAAATAAAATTACATCAAATAATTTATTTGAAAAAAATTCTTCACATTGATTTATTAACGACTCTGCTACCATTACTTTGAAGCCAAGTATTAGCCGCACTAGGTCATGTACAATATAAAAGATTTTACTTGAGTATATCAGTACACAAATATGACTACTTTTATTTTCAAATAAAATTGTATTATTATTAATAAGTTCCTTTCTTCGTCGTAATTCATTTAATATAACTCTTGAGCTTCTGGTACCGATATTAATAACCGCACGCACACGGTATTATTTATTTATTATCATCAAGAGAAACTCTTGAAAAATCAAATGTGTAAAACATGTGGCATTGGCATACCCTAATTATTTCTTCACCTCTCCCATAAATTCGATGATTTTAGTGTTGCCAGCATTTGCGGCGCTTACTACTTAATGGGCCATTTTGGGTATTCGCATTGAAGGAGTGCTGCCAGTATTCAGTAATAAGTATTATAATCAAGTTTTTTGTTAATTATTAAAAATATTAATAAAATAATATATTAGTATTGCTGCGTGTGCATCGAACAACTATCAAGTTGACCAAATTTCATAATTTTTGGTACTACATACAAAAATTTGAACTAATTTTGGATTGAAATTTCAAACGCTTCGATGATTTTTATGCTATATTAACTTGGGTTTTAGTTAATCTATTTATTTTTAGATTAGATTATTTCAATTGGGACATTAAGGATGCTCATAAAATGTTTGCATTTACTTAAGTCCATTTTGCCCATTTCATTATGTTTTAGTTCCATTTATGAATTTATTTTGCACCGCTGTGATAATTTGTCAAACAATTTTTTCACCATACAATAAAATATATGTAATTTTACAAATATTTTAAATTTAAATAAATTTAAGCAAAAAATAAGAATGCCGGACTTGCGAACATGCTGCCAGGATAAGTATATGGGTGTTATAGGCCTACTGGGGAACCGGACATCCAAAAAAACCGGTAACGCGCTAATGTACATACCTCTTGGGTGGCGTGGTAGTGCACACAGCCCTCTGATGAAAATTTTATGTTTTCATTTGTTTACTATAGGAAATAAAGGAATAATTTGTATCGTATTTACATGTTGAAAACACAGTCTTTATTAAAATATATATAAACACAGTTTTTATTAAAATATTAACTAATATAATTATAATAAATTAACAAGTTAACTATCAATAATTACAAATTTCAAAGATATAAACACTTTCAAAACGATCAAGTTTTGCAAATATAAACCAAAACTTCAGTAAAAATTGCCATAATTTTAATACGATGATACCACACATACTTTCGTCGATCGAACAAATTATGAGATTCTTTCTACCTGGTTTCAAACAACTTCCAAAGGATGTTCTCTCAGCGAAATTACCATCAATTTAATTAGATTTTATCGATTATATAGTCGGTAATCAACCCGATCAACAGATGGAAAGTGTTGGATTTTGGTATGAACGCATGTTACAGTTTCATCGTTTCTGGTCAGTTGATAATTCACAAATGCATGCTGAATATTCCTCATTACCTTCCATAGTGATGGCCAATTACGAGGAGACTGTTAAGATGCCAATTAATGAGCCGTCAAAGGGTAAGAAGAAATCACAAATACAGGAATACATTGAATATTACGACGGGGCAGGTGTTCAACCCATCGCTTTTAATACTAGTGATATAGTCACGACCATACGAAATCTTCGGGCTCGTGGTATGAAATTCCTTACAATACTAGAAGCTTATATAATTCTAGAGGAAAGTTTGGCTCATTCGAGCATTAAAATTAATGAAAATCTGAAAATCATGAAAGAATTTAATATATTAATAGATTACGATGAAGAATGAAATATTTAATAGAATTACCGTAAACTTTAAAAAGTTTGGAGCCTGATTTTACTTTGATGACTGAGTTCTAGTGAACTGAATAATTTGTTAAGCGCGCCTGTTTCAATTTCCTTTTCGAATTAAGTGGCGAGTCTTTCATTTGATTATTTCTATTCTATGTGGGCTGCTTTATAGTATCTTGATGAAAGCCTACGAATTGATGAAAGCGTGCGTCGCACAACTTACAGGCATATTTTTTAATTTCCGAATGGATTTGTTTATGCCTAATGAGTGAATGATGTGACGTGAAACCTTTGCCACAGGTAGAGCATATTTTATCACGTATATTCAAATGAGCATTCACATGATCTTGCAATAAACGTTTAGTATAAAATGCTTTTGGACACATGTTGCAAGGAAAATTGCGTTGGCGCAAATGAATGCGTGTGTTGTGGAGATTCAAATTGGTCTTCTTAGCAAACCCACGACCACATAATTCACAAACAAATTTTTTTCTCACCCGTATGTTTCATGATATGTCGGTCGAGTTCGTCGCGTGTAAAGAAAGCTTTTGCACAATACGTATAAACATATTTATAGTCTTTGTAATGATAACGTTGTTCGTGTCGGCGATGCATCAAATGGTCAACAAAACTCTGTTCGCAGAAAGCGCATTTGAAAGGCTTTTCACCAATTCCATGATCCAGATAGATATGACATAATGATGTAATTATAGAGTGAGGTATCCCAAAGTACTCGATTACTTTTGTAATTTTCTATGAAATCTTCAAAAATTGGATCAGACACTATGAAAGGAATGTACTTTAGAAGAAATATATGATTGAATTATTAGTGTAATAATTATTGATTTAGAAAAAGTAAGACCGGACTTACATTGATATTTTTAGTAGTGGAATTCGCGTCATCCATCGGGTCACCTTCTTCATCATCATCCTCTGGAGCCATCTTAATATAAATATTTTATTCTTTTATTGTGACTAATACAATTTACGCCTATTACTGCTCAACTTAAATAATTATTATAATTACTTACTAGATTATCATCTCCATCATCCTTTACTTTTCGATCTAGAAATGAACATTTCCGAAGTAATTTTTCAGTTTCTGAATCAATCTCATCTTTCGTATCCCTTTCCTGCTGTGCCAATTTATAGTTTCTTAATAATTTAGAAATCGTGGATTGCAACATTTTATCGCTGACATTAATTTTTCTTTCTTTAAAGTATAACTTGATTTTATTGCGTGCTTGTGAACATTTGCGAGGATTGTTGAAATGCTCATGATTAGAATCCCATGTCGTTGAGTTTGGAAGACTTCTAAAAAGTCTAACGACATAACGACAGTCATAACGACAACTCAAAGTGGTGTTGGCCAACCCATTCGAATTCTAGCTGAAGCCCATGTTCTGTTCCACTTTTACATTTTAATATTTTCTTTCACTTAAACTATACATAACTTATTGAATTTAAATTCTTTTTCGTGACTCTTTTTCTTGCTATTTTCACTATAGAGCACAAAACGTGCTTTCAAATCAAGCCGTCGAAGCGAACTGTTGTTTACATATTTTCATGAAATGTTATACGTGACATTTAATTTGGTGAATTACGCACACATATACATAACCCCTGTACGTGAGTTTCGGTCGTGTAAAATTTTGTCGTTTTTTTGACACATTTTTTTTCGGGAAAAGAGTTTCCTACAGAGATAACGAGATAGGAAACTTCTGACAGATTGGCAAAATGCAGCTCTGATTGGCGTTAGTGTTAGTTGAAATTCCTGGAAATCGGCAGTTACGTTCCCAAACAAATCAGAACAATTCTTGGAATTGCAAACTTCGTTCCCAAAAAACTTTTCAGCCTCAGACCCTTTTGGCAATCCCGTCTACATATCCCAACACCTTTGTTTTGAGATTCCAACCTAGTTATCGATATATAGTGTTGAATTAAATTTCATGTACACTTTTATAGTTCAACTTGTGTATATGCTTTGTATTTATATATTGTTTGATATAAGTATTAATTTATTAACGAAAATATTTTTCTTTTGTACATATAACAAAACAAACGCAAATGAAACGATATTGCGTGTAAGGTTAGTGATTCAAAAATTAAAAATGACTTGCTTAATAGAAATAACTCTACCTAAGAGGATAAAATAAATTAAACTAATACTAAAAACAATTCACTTAAAGGAATTTAGCGCATTACTTATTCACATTAACCTGAAGCCAAGTGCAGAACTGTGTTTTAAATCATCATATTTGCTAATCGTACACCAAGTTATTCAAGCTCTAGTACCAATGTTTTAATATAACACCTCATTGTAAATACTTTATAAGTTCTATATTCGCTTTAAATTAATATTTAATTAATATTATTAATTTAAATTAATTCAAAAATGTTATATGGAAAAAACCGAACATCTTAGTTCTAGTGCTTAGTTTTAATAATTTCCGAAATGGTGTGACTTAAATAACAAGCTAATAAAAGAATATGTCAATTTAATTTACTCTGTAATGTAAATAATAATGTAATAATAATAATAATAATAATAATAATAACAATAATGTGTAATAATAATGTGAACTAATACAATTATTTGGTAATTTCTAACTCCACTTTGAGTTACTGTTATTATTTAAGTAAGTTTTATTTCTATCCTGAATAGTTTAGTTCAATTCAATATATTAGGTATTCATATTAAAAATATGTAGAGCATGGTTTACATCATTTATATGAATAATTTACATAATTTATAACATATTTTGCGTACTTATTTCTTCAACATTATTGTGATGAATTCATCCTTAAGAGAAATTCGTATAAAAGCGAATGAATAAAATTGCTTGAATTGGCATGCCTTAATTTATTTTCCACCTCCCAATGATTTTTTCATACATTTTTCCACCACAACTTACGTGCGCGGTAAATTTAAAAAAAATTTAATTAAATTTATAAATTCATAAACTTCGTGTTTTCTAATAATAAAATAATATGCCACGTGTGCGAGGGTGCTCCCAGGCTGGATGTCCAGGCGATGAGGTCGTGTTCAGGTTTCCGGATGCTGCCACCGATGGATCACTTTAAGATGTTCAAGTAGTTGCTGATGTTTTCCAATTGAGAGTTCTAGTGCCAATTGGAAAACCGTAATATTATACCAATATAAAAGTGTAACATGTTTAGCACTGATTTAAAAATTTTTAGTTTAAAAATGTCCAATGCCTAATGATCAGAAAATTTAACATTCTTAATTAATTTTAACATTCTGTTTAATTTATCTTTTAACTTTCAAACATTGTAATCAACTTTTATAACTAAATTAACAATTAATAATAAACTTAGCTTAATTAAAATAACATATTAATTGAGCTAAAACAACTTAAAAATTCAATTATTATATTATAAAACAAGAGTATTAAAAAATTTTACATTTAAATAAATTTAAGCAAAAATATAAGATGCCAGACTTGCGAACATGCTGCCAAAGGGTAGAAGAGTAAGAGGAAATCACAAATACAGAAATTGACGTACATACATTTAAATACTATTTAGAATTTTATTATTAAATGATTAAAAGTAAATATATTAAAGCACATGATCTTTCAAAAAGAAATTAAATTCAGTTACGAAAATTATTCACTAAAATTTTGCTACTAATTCTCTATCCAAACGACGAACACAAGCAGGTCTCTAATCTAATCGTTTCAACAGTTGCTTCCTCTGAAAGTGTGCATCGATTAGTGTTTGATTACGCGTATCGTCCAGGTCAAAATATCTTATGAGGCAATCCCAAAAGCCGTCAGGATTTTTCCGTTTCTTCCGTTTCACTATTACTGCTCTCATCAAATAAATTTCTTTCGGCTACTTCCATTTTTTGATACTGTTTCCTCCGTTGTCTTTTTTGCGTATGTTTTCTCTTCACTTCTTTGCTGCTTCTTTTCTAGAAAGGAAAATATTCAAAATTAATTAGAATTCGACCATTATATTGTTTTTACTTTTTGTATTACTTCGCGCCTTCTATACGTTTTAAATTATTTAGTCTCATTTCCATTCTTGAAAACTTCATGCAAGAGAGTTATAATGCTTGGTGAGTTACCATAAATTGTTAAGCGTTTTGAATTGGTCAGAATTAGAGGAAAGTTTAGCTCATTCGCGCATTAAAATCAATGAAAATCTGAAAGAATTGAATATATTAATCGATTACGACGAAAAATGATATATTTAATAGAATTACCGTAAATTTTAAAACGTATGGAACCTGATTTTACTTTGATGACTGAGTTCTTGTGAATTGAATAATTTGTTAGGCGCGCCTGTTTCAATTTCTTTTTCGAAATAAGTGGCATCTTTCACTTGATTATTTCTATTTTGTGTAGGCTGCTTTATACTACCTTGATTGCAAATTAATTGTTTGCCTTCCAGCATTCTATTTTGGATAGAATTCAATTATTCAAGAATTAAATATTCTTGTTCGTGACTCTTTCTTATTATCTCCAATTCACAAATCAAACAGAGCACAGAACGTGCTTTCAAGCAGAGACAACGAGATAGGAAACTCTTTTCCCGAAAAAAAAATGTGTCAAAAAAATGACAAAATTTTACACGACCGAAACTCACGTACAGGGGTTATGTATATGTGTGCGTAATTCACCAAATTAAATGTCCGTATGTCATTTCATGAAAATATGTAAACAACAGTTCGCTTCGACGGCTCGATCTGAAAGCACATTTTGTGCTCTGTAGTGAAAATAATAAGAAAAAGAGTCACGAAAAAGAATTTAAATTCAATAAGTTTAAGTGAAAGAAAATATTAAAATGTAAAAGTGGAACAGAACATGGGCTTCAGCTATAATTCGAATGGGCTGGCCAACACCACTTTGAGCTGGCCAACACCACTGGTGTCTTGTTTTCATGACACCACAAATCCCAAAATAGAATAAAGACCTGATGAATATTGTGGAATCCCGTAGGAAGGAACAACAAAAAAGAGTTGAGGACGGTGTTGACATTACTCCGGATGAACTCAATATTGCCATGAATAATGGCGGTAACTCGTCCTTCGGTGATGGCAAACAGCAAAATCAAATACTGAGCGCGGATATTTTTGAGACCGTACATGTAGGAATCGATCCGTTGCGAAGTTTTAGAAAACGCGCAAAAAACCAGTTGATGCTGAGAATATTGAACCAAAAATGGGTTTAGTAAAAAGCACCGAAAGTAAATAGCTGCAAAAAGAAATTCACGAAAACAGCAGAGAAACATTTTTGGGAGCGCTGGATGACAAAAAATTACATATAGAATAGAAATAATCAAATGAAAGACTCGCCACTTAATTCGAAAAGGAAATTGAAACAGGCGCGCCTAACAAATTATTCAATTCACTATAACTCAGTCATCAAAGTAAAATCAGGCTCCAAACTTTTTAAAGTTTACGGTAATTCTATTAAATATTTCACTCTTCATCGTAATCGATTAATATATTAAATTCTTTCATGATTTTTAGATTTTCATTAATTTTAATGCGCGAATGAGCCAAACTTTCCTCTAGAATTTTATAAGCTTCTGGTATTGTAAGGAATTCCATACCACGAGCCCGAAGATTTCGTATGGTCGTGACTATATCACTAGTATTAAAAGCGATGGGTTGAACACCTGCCCCGTCGTAATATTCAACGTATTCCTATATTTGTGATTTCTTCTTACCCTTTGACGGCTCATTAATTGGCATCTTAACAATCTCCTCGTAATTGGCCATCACTATGGAACGCAATGAGGAATATTCAGTATGAATTTGTGAATCATCAACTGACCAGAAACGATGAAACTGTAACATGCGTTCATACCAAAATGCAACACTTTCCATCTGTTGATCGGGCTGATTACCGACTATACGATCGATAAAATCTAATTTAATTGATGGTAATTTCGCTGAGAGAAAATCCTTTGGAAGTTGTTTGAAACCATGTAGAAAGAATCTCTTATAATTTGTTCGATCGACGAAAGTATGTGTGGTATCTTCGTACTAAAATTATGGCAATTTTTACTGAAGTATTGGTTTATATTTGCAAAACTTGATCGTTTTGAAAATGTTTATATCTTTGAAATTTGTAATTCTTGATAGTTAAATTGTTAATTTATTATAATTATATTAGTTAATATTTTAATAAAAACAGTGTTTTTATTTTTTATTTTACGTAAATACAATACAAATTATTCCTTTATTTCCTATAGTAAACAAATGAAAACATAAAATTTCCATCAGACGGCTGTGTGCACTTCCACGCCACCCAAGAGGTATGCACATTGGCGCGTTACCGTTTCATGTGGGTGATATCTTGAACACTAAAGGAAACTGAAAACAAGCATACCAGAAACTAAATAAATATATATTTAGAAATACTGGTTACAAATTATTAAAAATAGACAAATAACTACAAAAATTAATAATTGTTAGTTTAATTGGATCTGAATATCATTAAAACCCTTAACTTAATTGAAACACAATAATTTTAATTTAAGCATGATTTGTATATTTAGTATTTATTTCCAAATAAAGTATGAATATATTCCTATTTTCAGTTCTGAATTGAAAACGACATGCTTTCTTTGTTTTAAACCGTAGATCAATTATATTTTGACCGAATATAATTCGAAAAAAATATTTATCTGCGTAAATATTGCAGTAGAGCAAACAATGTTATTACCTAAATAGGTGGCGATATTATACTGGCATCTTAATCGGTTCCAAGGATATACAAACTGAAGTTATAAGAATGCTGTTGACTATAACTTTTAAACCGCAATCGAACCGACCGCCAAGTAATATTCACAAGAATGACGAGAAGGACAATAATTTTTTCGTCCGGAAACTTGCACATGTGCGGGCTCCCGGACAACCATCCTCGGCATATTCGCAAGTCTGGCATATTTATTTTTATTACTCTAATTAGTATTTAATTAATTTTACAAAAAAACCATAGTAAAATTATTTAAATTTTATGGTGTGGTGAAAAAATCATTGGCGAAATTTTCACAGCGGTGCAAAATAAATTCATAAATAGAACTAAAACAGAATGAAATGGACAAAATGCACTTAAGTAAATGCAAACATTTTATGAGCATCCTTAATGTCCCAATTGAAATAATCTAATCTGAAAATACATGGGTTAGCTTAAAAACATGTTAATATAGCAAAGCAATTATCGAAGCGTTTGAAATTTCAATCCAAAATGGGTTCAAATTTTTGTATGCAGTACCAAAAATTATGAAATTTGGTAAATTTTATTGTTCTTCGATACATAGCCAGCAATACTAATATATTATTTTATTAATATTTTTAATAATTAACAAAAAACGTGAATATAATGCTTATTACGGAATACTGGCAACACTGTTTTAATGCAAATACCCAAAATGGGCCATTAAGTAGTAAGCGCCGCAAATGCTGGCAACACTAAAATCATCGAATTTATGGGAGAGGTGAAGAAATAATTAGGATATGCCAATGCCAAAATGTTTTACACATTTGATTTTTCAAGAGTTTCTCTTGATGATAATAAATAAATAATTCCGTGTAGGTGTGGTTATTAATGTCAGCACCACCCGCTCAAAAGTTATATTAAATGAATTAGGACGAAGAAAGGAACTTATTAATAATTATACAATTTTATTTGAAACTAAAAATAGTCATATTTGTGTATTAATATACTCAAGTCAAATCTTTTATATTTTAAATGGACTAGTGCGGCTAATACTTGGCTTCAATGTAATGGTTGCAGAGTCCTTAATAAATCAATGTGAAGAATTTCTTCAAATAAATTATTCTATTTAATTTTATTTTTAGGTTATTTTTAGATTCTGGGGTCCAAAAATTGCCTTACATGATTTGAGTATTCTATTAACGAAGTCAATCGAATTTGTTATACATTAAAATATTTCATAAAATTGAGTTTCATTTATGTTTTTATGCATAGGAAATAAATACATTTATATGTTTTATATGAATATTTTATACAAATAATTAGTTACCATAATTAGTTATTACAATAATTAGTTATTTTATACAAATATTAGTTATAACAATTTATACAAATATTTTAGTTATCCAATAAATCATGCACATGTTGTCTACGCATCTTAAATTAAAAAAGTGTACATGAAAAATAATTGAATTCTATAAACCAATAACTACGTTGGCATATCAAAACATAGCTGGTGAACTTATAAAATGGATTGTCATTCTGGGTCTGAAAAAGGTGTAATGGCCGGGTCTTTTGCTTGAATTTCTAAGAAAAAATCATTAGTCAGGGTCTTAAACATAAAATTTCCAAGGAAGAAATCATGAGTCAGGGTCTTAAACTCACGAACACTACCTTAAATCAGAGTTGTAGTTAGAGAAGTTTCCTATCTCGTTATCTCTGCTTTCAAGTCAAGTCGCCGAAGCGAACTGTTTACATATTTTCATGAAATATCATACGTGACATTTAAAATGGTGAATTACGCACACATATACATAACCGCTGTACGTGAGTTTCGGTCGTGTAAAATTTTGGTTTGTTTTTGCCACATTTTTTTGTGGGTAAAGAGTTTCCTATCTCATTATCTCTGGTTTCCTATCTCGTTGTCTCTGTTTGAAAGCACGTTTTGTGCTCTGTTTGATTTGTGAAGTGAAGATAATAAGAAAAAGAGTCACGAACAAGAATTTAAATTCTATAAGTTCTATAAAGTTACACAAAATAGAAATAATCAAGTGAAAGACGCCACTTAATTCGAAAAAGAAATTGAAACAGGCGCGCCTAACAAATTCAATTCACAAGAACTCAGTCATCAAAGTAAAATCAGGTTCCATACTTATTAAAATTTACGGTAATTCTATTAAATATTTCATTTTTCGTCGTAATCGATTAATATATTCAATTCTTTCAGAATTTTCAGATTTTCATTGATTTTAATGCGCGAATGAGCTAAACTTTCCTCTAGTTCTAACCAATTCAGAACGCTAAACAATTTATAGTAACTCACCAAGGATTATAATGATGTCACCTCCCAAACCGGAAACAGTGTTCATAGAAGAAAGTTATCAAGATAGCACCTGCATAGAATCAAAGCCTCTCCTGCATGGAGTGTTCAAAAATGGCAATGAGACTAAATAATTTAAAACGTATAGAAGGCGCGAAGTAATACAAAAAGTAAAAACAATATAAAGGTCGAATTCTAATTAATTTTGAATATTTTCCTTTCTAGAAAAGAAGCAGCACAGAAGTGATCTCTGTCTCTGATACAAACTTCTTAACACTGACGTACGAATAAATGAATTAGAGAAGAACCAAAGTTAAGCAGGGATCTCTGATATAGGTAAAAGCGAGTAACAGCTGATGTCGCGAGAGTAACGAGAGTTATGAATTTGAGTATCGCGTTAATTAGGTCAAAATAAATATTTTATAATATCGAAATAAAATATCCTTTCTCTTAATGCAAAATAATAATACAGATGTGTTTCCAACAATGAAGAAAATATTCGTAAATGATTTCGCATTAGTAACTTTGGAATCTTAATTCCTTTATTTATGTGTTATTTTATGTCACACATGTAATTATTGAGCCATTACTAGTAGATTTTATACTCTTATTCACAAAGTTACATGATGAATTAAGACGGCGCCGTCTCAAATGTCAACCTTTAGAAGAAGAAAAAATATTTAAGAACTTTTGTTTTGTTTCCATTTTTCTTTATTGTAACAATATTAGCTTGAATACATAGAAATGCTGCATTCTGCCGACAGAAAGCAGCATTTTATTTTTGAATAAGTAAACTTGTCAGGCAACAGGCAGCAAATGTCGAAATGCTTTGCAAAATGTAAACAAGAAGTTTGTGTAAGAATATTCCGTTTATACAGTTCAAATAAGAAACAAAAACAAAATAAGGAGAACAAGGGTACAGCCGACAGCAAAATTAGAAATTGTCAATCGATTACCTGGCAGAAACTGCATTTACTGCCCGACAGAAATTATTTTTTTCTCACTTCCCATAATAGCCAATGTATATTTTGACATTTCTGCTACTGCCGGTAGAAACAGTAATTTCTACGAGTTCAAGCTATTACTCTCCGGCAGCTTCCTTCTTCTCGCTTTCCATAAGAGCCAATGTAAATTGTTACTGGCTGCCGGCAGAAAACAGCATTTCTATGTGTTCAAACAAGAAAGATAAGCAATATTTTAAATGTCTATTGCGTGACACCTGCCCCAAAGGTTTGGTGAATATAGTTGAGCCTTCGGGAGATTTTGATTATTTCACAAAGTTTAATCCGTGATTGTTAAAAAGAATTCAATGTTAGATGGGGAAATAATTGTGTGGAAATTGGATATTGTTTTTAGTCCCTTAAACTTTTAAAACACAATATTTTGTGCTCTATGAGTCCCCGTTACAATCGTTGCAGATATCACACCACTTTTGTTTATGTGCGGTGAAACAGATTGTTGTTTTTTCTGGAAACTAGATGAAAGCAAAGAACAACAACATGGCACAAGTCCAGGTATAGTGTACGTGATATAAACAATGCATAAATAGTAGACCTAAGATAACGAGATAGGAAACTCTTTTCCCACAAAAAATATGTCAAAAAGGATGTAAAATTTTACGCAACCGAAATACACGTACGGCGCTTGACATATGTGTGCGCAGTTCACCACACCGAATGTCACATATGAAAAGTCTATGTAAACAATGACTATTCAATTCAGATCAGAGATAATTAATTGAAATAATTACAATTGGAACTGAAGCATATCGGTAATTATTCTAATATTTATCCTTTTAAAATACCTTCAACAGAAGATGTCTTTACTAAAATTGGTAAAATATAGCAATCGTAACGAAGAAGATACTTATGAGACGATACACCACCGCCAACAAAAAAATTCAGCTGCCTCGGATCCGGAATTGCTGGCAAAATTGAGTGAAAATCAAAAGTACGAAAACAAATTATTTTTATAAAAAGTAAGAAATGGAATTATTTTTAATGGGTGAATAAATTTATTTAAAAATGGTTTCTTCTAATAGGTACGCAAGATAACAAGATCAAAATGCAGAGGAACTTTGTTTGAGAAAAAAAACTCTTGCTGCAAATAGTTCTGTTGACGGAATTTAATTAGACAAGGAGAAAAATGAATGTTCCGAGTGCGATACTTGCGGCTGCAAAGGCTGCGGAATTTAGTGATGACGAAGAGCCTGATGAAAGTGATAATATTGTGTGACGATTGTGTAGAAATTGTGAGTGACGTGGACAATAAATTATCAGAAAGCAATAAAACAGTCACGGCAATAAAATTAGTGGTAATGCTGATGATAATAATATTGGAAAGATTAAAGTGCGTTCACTAAAAGTTCTTAAAAAGACAGATCAATAGTAGCGATAGTAGTTGTTCTACAAATTGTTCAGATGCTATAGCAATGACAATTCAGAAACCTACCAATGGGAATAGTATTGAGAATAGTATTCTATTGAGAATACTAGTTCTATAAAACTCATTAGAAACAACAACAACAATAGCAACGGTGATCCCAGCAGCTCGCATTTACTAGTACCATTAACATTTTTTTCAACGCTATGGAAAAATGCTGACTTCATCTGTGAAGTCATCAGACTTCATTAAAAATTTCTAGTTCTACGAAAATTTGTTACTTATTTAAGTACTCTGTTATTTAAATATTCGGTAACGAATCGAAGGAATTAACAAATAATTTATGAAGATAAACTAATTCACAAATACTTATCTCATGTTTTTTTAATTAGAATTTATAGATTTATTAGAATTTATAGAAGCAATTTTCTGTTAATAAGCTTATTTTTTAAATATAGATATATCTTCCAAACTTCAAAACGTTTTCATTATTTCGACGAGAAAAGATTTTGTTGAACAATTTAAAAGAAATTATAATAAAAAATTGTGTATATAAAATATATATACTTCAATGAATTAATATTAATAAAAGGTCTTCTCCTTTATTTATACGCACATCACATTATATTTCTTTTTAATGCAATCACAGTATATTTTGACAATAGATAACGATAATATAATATTTTAATGGTTTTGTCTGATTTGAATATCCAGCCTGGGAGCACCCTCGCACACGTGGCATATTATTTTATTATTAGAAAACACGAAGTTTATGAATTTATAAATTTAATTAAAATTTTTTAAAATTTACCGCGCATGTAAGTTGTGGTGGAAAAATTTATGAAAAAATCATTGGGAGGTGAAAAATAAATTAAGGCATGCCAATTCAAGCAATTTTATTCATTCGCTTTTATACGAATTTCTCTTAAGGATGAATTCATCACAATAATGTTGAAGAAATAAGTACGCAAAATATGTTATAAATTATGTACATTATTCATATAAATGATGTAAACCATGCTCTACATATTTTTAATATGAATACCTAATATATTCAATTGAACTAAACTATTCAGGATAGAAATAAAACATACTTAAATAATAACAGTAAATCAAAGTGGAGTTAGAAATTACCAAATAATTGTATTAGTTCACATTATTATTACACATTATTATTATTATTATTATTACATTATTATTTACATTACAGAGTAAATTAAATTGACATATTCTTTTATTAGCTTGTTATTTAAGTCACACCATTTCGGAAATTATTAAAACTAAGCACTAGAACTAAGATGTTCGGTTTTTTCCATATAACATTTTTAAATTAATTTAAATTAATAATATTAATTAAATATTAATTTAAAGCGAATATAGAACTTATAAAGTATTTACAATGAGGTGTTATATTAAAACATTGGTACTAGAGCTTGAATAACTTGGTGTACGATTAGCAAATATGATGATTTAAAACACAGTTCTGCACTTGGTTTCAGGTTAATGTGAATAAGTAATGCGCTAAATTCCTTTAAGTGAATTGTTTTTAGTATTAGTTTAATTTACTTTATTCTCTTAGGTAGAGTTATTTCTATTAAGTAAGTCATTTTTGATTTTTGAATCACTAACCTTACACGCAATATCCTTTCATTTGCGTTTGTTTTGTTATATTTACAAAAGAAAAAGATTTTCGCTAATAAATTAATACTTATATCAAACAATATATAAATACAAAGCATATACACAAGTTGAACTATAAAAGTGTACATGAAATTTAAATCAACACTATATATCGATAACTAGGTTGGAATCTCAAAACAAAGGGGTTGGGATATCTAGACGGGATTGCCAAAAGGGTCTGAGGCTGAAAAGTTTTTTGGGAACGAAGTTTGCAATTCCAAGAATTATTCTGATTTGTTTGGGAACGTAACTTCTGATTTCCAGGAATTTCAACTAACACTAACGCCAATCAGAGCTGCATTTTGCCAATCTGTCAGAAGTTTCCTATCTCGTTATCTCTGGTGTAAAGCATGTGGCATTGGCATACCCTAATTATTTCTTCACCTCTCCCATAAATTCGATGATTTTAGTGTTGCCAGCATGTGCGGCGCTTACTACTTAATGGCCCATTTTGGGTATTCGCATTAAAGCAGTGTTGCAGTATTCAGTAATAAGTATTAAATTCAGGTTTTTTGTTAATTATTAAAAATATTAATAAAATAATATATTAGTATTGCTGCCTATGCATCGAACAACTATCAAATTGACTAAATATCATAATTTTTGGTACTGCATACAAAAATTTGAACCCATTTTGGATTGAAATTTCAAGCGCTTCTATAATTTCTATGCTATATTAACATGGGTTTTAGCTAAACCATTTATTTTCAGATTAGATTATTTCAATTGGGACATTAAGGATGCTCATAAAATGTTTGCATTTACTTAATTGCATTTTGTCCATTTCATTCTGTTTTAGTTCTATTTATGAATTTATTTTGCACCGCTGTGATAATTTCTCAAACAATTTTTTTCACCACACTATAAAATATTTGTGATTTTACAAAAATTGTAAATTTAAATAAATTTAAGCAAAAAATAGGAATGCCGGATTTGCGAACATGTTTCGAGGATGGTTATATGGGTGTTATAGGCCTACTGGGGAACCGGACATCAAAAAAAAACCGGTAACGCGCCAATGTGCATACCTCTTGGGTGACGTGGAAGTGCACACAGCCCTCTGATGGAAATTTTGTTTTCATTTATTCACTATAGGAAATAAAGGAATAATTTGTATTGTATTTACGTAAAATGAAAAATAAAAACACTTTTTATTAAAATATTAACTAATATAATTAAAATAAATTAACAATTTAACTATCAAGAATTACAAATTTCAAATATATAAACATTTTCAAAGCGATCAAGTTTTGCAAATATATAATCCGTTTCACTACTGCTGCTCTCATCAAATAAATTCCCTTTGGCTACTTCCATTTTTGATACTGTTTCCTCCGTTGTCTTTTTTGCGTCTGTTTTTTCACTTCTTTGCTGCTTCTTTTCTAGAATGGAAAATATTCAAAATTAATTAGAATTCGATCATTATATTGTTTTTACTTTTTGGATTACTTCGCGCTTTCTATACGTTTTAAATTTTATAAAGTCTCATTGCCATTCATGGGGACTTCATGCAGGAGGTATTGATTCTTTCCTTCCAGCGCTCTCAAAAATGTTTCTCTGCTATTTTTGTGGATTTCTTTTTGCAGCTATTTACTTACGGTGCTTTTTACTAAACATTTTTGGTTCAATATTCTCAGCATCAGCTGAATTTAACGCGTTTTCTTGTTAGGTTTCCTAAACAACGTTCGCAACGGCTCGATTTCTACATTTTCGGTCTCAAAAATATCCGCGCATAGTATTTGATTTTGCTGTTTGCCATCACCAAAGGACGAGTTATGGCAATATTGAGTTCATCCGGAGTAATGTCAACATCGTCCTTAACTCTTTCTTGTTGTTCCTTCCTACGCGATTCCACAATATTCATCAGCTCTTTATTCTATTTTGGGATTTGTGGTGACATGTAAAGAAGACACCAGTGGTGTTGGCCAGCTCAAAGTGGTGTTGGCCAACCCATTCGAATTTTAGCTGAAGCCCATGTTCTGTTCTACTTTTACATATTAATATTTTCTTTCACTTAAACTATATAGAACTTATTGAATTTAAATTCTTTTTCGTGACTCTTTTTCTTATTATTTTCACTATTAAGCACAAAACGTGCTTTCAAATCAAGCTGTCGAAGCGAACTGTTTACATATTTTCATGAAATACCATACGTGACATTTAATTTGGTGAATTACGCATACGTATACATAACCCCTGTACGTGAGTTTCGGTCGTGTAAAATTTTGTCATTTTTTTTGACATATTTTTTTTCGGGAAAAGAGTTTCCTATCTCGTTGTCTCTGCTTTACACATTTGATTTTTCAAGAGTTTCTCTTGATGATAATAAATAAATAATACTCTTGATGATAATAAACAAATAATACCGTGTATGTGCGGTTATTAATATCAGCACCAGAAGCTCAAAAGTTATATGAAATGAATTACGACGAAGAAAGGAACTTATTAATAATAATACAATTTTATTTGAAACTAAAAATAGTCATATTTGTGTATTGATATACTCAAGTAAAATCTTTTATATCTTACATGAACCAGTGCGGCTAACACTTGGCTTCAAATTGTAGCATAGTGGTTAATAAATCAATGTGAAGAATTTTTTCAAATAAATTATTTGATGTAATTTTATTTTTAGGTTATTTTTAGATTCTGGAGTCCAAAAATTGGCCTAAATGATTTGAGTATTCTATTAACGAAGTCAATCGAATTTGTTATACACTAAAATATTTCATAAAATTGAGTTTAATTTATGTTTTTATGCATATGAAATAAATACATTTATTTATAATTAGTTACCATATTTGGTCATATATAATAGTTAGTTATTTTATACAAATATTAGTTATATCAATGTATACAAATATTTTAGTTATCAAATAAATCATGCACATGTTGACTACGCATCTTAAATCAAAAAAGTGTACATGAAAAAGAATTGAATTCTATAAACCAATAACTACGTTGGCATGTCAAAACATAGCTGGTGAACTTATAAAATGGATTGTCATTCGGGGTCTGAAAAAGGTATAATGGCCGGGTCTTATGCTTGAATTTCTAAGAAAAAATCATTAGTCAGGGTCTTAAACATAAAATTTCCACGGAAGAAATCATGAGTCAGGGTCTTAAACTCACGAAACTACCTTAAATCAGAGTTGTAGTTAGAGAAGTTTCCTATCTCGTTATCTCTGATTTTAGCATTCTGCTAACCAGAGATAAAGAGACAGGACACTTCGCACTAATCCACATGCACTTGCCCTATGCAACAGAGATAATGAGATAGGGAACTCTTTACCCTAAAAAAAATGTGGCAAAAAAAACCTAAATTTTACACGACCGAAACTCACGTACAGGGGTTATGTATATGTATGCGTAACTCACCATATTAAATGTCACGTATGATATTTCATGAAAATAAGTAAACAGTTCGCTGCGGTGGCTTGATTTGAAAGCACGTTTTGTGCTCTGTTTGATTTGTGAAGTGAAGATAATAAGAAAAAGAATCACGAACAAGAATTTAAATTCTATAAGTTCTATAAAGTTACACAAAATAGAAATAATCAAGTGAAAGACGCCACTTAATTCGAAAAAGAAATTGAAACAGGCGCGCCTAACAAATTCAATTCACAAGAACTCAGTCATCAAAGTAAAATCAGGTTCCATACTTATTAAAATTTACGGTAATTCTATTAAATATTTCATTTTTCGTCGTAATCGATTAATATATTCAATTCTTTCAGAATTTTCAGATTTTCATTGATTTTAATGCGCGAATGAGCTAAACTTTCCTCTAGTTCTAACCAATTCAGAACGCTAAACAATTTATAGTAACTCACCAAGGATTATAATGATGTCACCTCCCAAACCGGAAACAGTGTTCATAGAAGAAAGTTATCAAGATAGCACCTGCATAGAATCAAAGCCTCTCCTGCATGGAGTGTTCAAAAATGGCAATGAGACTAAATAATTTAAAACGTATAGAAGGCGCGAAGTAATACAAAAAGTAAAAACAATATAAAGGTCGAATTCTAATTAATTTTGAATATTTTCCTTTCTAGAAAAGAAGCAGCACAGAAGTGATCTCTGTCTCTGATACAAACTTCTTAACACTGACGTACGAATAAATGAATTAGAGAAGAACCAAAGTTAAGCAGGGATCTCTGATATAGGTAAAAGCGAGTAACAGCTGATGTCGCGAGAGTAACGACAGTTATGAATTTGAGTATCGCGTTAATTAGGTCAAAATAAATATTTTATAATATCGAAATAAAATATCCTTTCTCTTAATGCAAAATAATAATACAGATGTGTTTCCAACAATGAAGAAAATATTCGTAAATGATTTCGCATTAGTAACTTTGGAATCTTAATTCCTTTATTTATGTGTTATTTTATGTCACACATGTAATTATTGAGCCATTACTAGTAGATTTTATACTCTTATTCACAAAGTTACATGATGAATTAAGACGGCGCCGTCTCAAATGTCAACCTTTAGAAGAAGAAAAAATATTTAAGAACTTTTGTTTTGTTTCCATTTTTCTTTATTGTAACAATATTAGCTTGAATACATAGAAATGCTGCATTCTGCCGACAGAAAGCAGCATTTTATTTTTGAATAAGTAAACTTGTCAGGCAACAGGCAGCAAATGTCGAAATGCTTTGCAAAATGTAAACAAGAAGTTTGTGTAAGAATATTCCGTTTATACAGTTCAAATAAGAAACAAAAACAAAATAAGGAGAACAAGGGTACAGCCGACAGCAAAATTAGAAATTGTCAATCGATTACCTGGCAGAAACTGCATTTACTGCCCGACAGAAATTATTTTTTTCTCACTTCCCATAATAGCCAATGTATATTTTGACATTTCTGCTACTGCCGGTAGAAACAGTAATTTCTACGTGTTCAAGCTATTACTCTCCGGCAGCTTCCTTCTTCTCGCTTTCCATAAGAGCCAATGTAAATTGTTACTGGCTGCCGGCAGAAAACAGCATTTCTATGTGTTCAAACAAGAAAGATAAGCAATATTTTAAATGTCTATTGCGTGACACCTGCCCCAAAGGTTTGGTGAATATAGTTGAGCCTTCGGGAGATTTTGATTATTTCACAAAGTTTAATCCGTGATTGTTAAAAAGAATTCAATGTTAGATGGGGAAATAATTGTGTGGAAATTGGATATTGTTTTTAGTCCCTTAAACTTTTAAAACACAATATTTTGTGCTCTATGAGTCCCCGTTACAATCGTTGCAGATATCACACCACTTTTGTTTATGTGCGGTGAAACAGATTGTTGTTTTTTCTGGAAACTAGATGAAAGCAAAGAACAACAACATGGCACAAGTCCAGGTATAGTGTACGTGATATAAACAATGCATAAATAGTAGACCTAAGATAACGAGATAGGAAACTCTTTTCCCACAAAAAATATGTCAAAAAGGATGTAAAATTTTACGCAACCGAAATACACGTACGGCGCTTGACATATGTGTGCGCAGTTCACCACACCGAATGTCACATATGAAAAGTCTATGTAAACAATGACTATTCAATTCAGATCAGAGATAATTAATTGAAATAATTACAATTGGAACTGAAGCATATCGGTAATTATTCTAATATTTATCCTTTTAAAATACCTTCAACAGAAGATGTCTTTACTAAAATTGGTAAAATATAGCAATCGTAACGAAGAAGATACTTATGAGACGATACACCACCGCCAACAAAAAAATTCAACTGCCTCGGATCCGGAATTGCTGGCAAAATTGAGTGAAAATCAAAAGTACGAAAACAAATTATTTTTATAAAAAGTAAGAAATGGAATTATTTTTTAATGGGTGAATAAATTTATTTAAAAATGGTTTCTTCTAATAGGTACGCAAGATAACAAGATCAAAATGCAGAGGAACTTTGTTTGAGAAAAAAACTCTTGCTGCAAATAGTTCTGTTGACGGAATTTAATTAGACAAGGAGAAAAATGAATGTTCCGAGTGCGATACTTGCGGCTGCAAAGGCTGCGGAATTTAGTGATGACGAAGAGCCTGATGAAAGTGATAATATTTTGTGACGATTGTGTAGAAATTGTGAGTGACGTGGACAATAAATTATCAGAAAGCAATAAAACAGTCACGGCAATAAAATTAGTGGTAATGCTGATGATAATAATATTGGAAAGATTAAAGTGCGTTCACTAAAAGTTCTTAAAAAGACAGATCAATAGTAGCGATAGTAGTTGTTCTACAAATTGTTCAGATGCTATAGCAATGACAATTCAGAAACCTACCAATGGGAATAGTATTGAGAATAGTATTCTATTGAGAATACTAGTTCTATAAAACTCATTAGAAACAACAACAACAATAGCAACGGTGATCCCAGCAGCTCGCATTTACTAGTACCATTAACATTTTTTTCAACGCTATGGAAAAATGCTGACTTCATCTGTGAAGTCATCAGACTTCATTAAAAATTTCTAGTTCTACGAAAATTTGTTACTTATTTAAGTACTCTGTTATTTAAATATTCGGTAACGAATCGAAGGAATTAACAAATAATTTATGAAGATAAACTAATTCACAAATACTTATCTCATGTTTTTTTAATTAGAATTTATAGATTTATTAGAATTTATAGAAGCAATTTTCTGTTAATAAGCTTATTTTTTAAATATAGATATATCTTCCAAACTTCAAAACGTTTTCATTATTTCGACGAGAAAAGATTTTGTTGAACAATTTAAAAGAAATTATAATAAAAAATTGTGTATATAAAATATATATACTTCAATGAATTAATATTAATAAAAGGTCTTCTCCTTTATTTATACGCACATCACATTATATTTCTTTTTAATGCAATCACAGTATATTTTGACAATAGATAACGATAATATAATATTTTAATGGTTTTGTCTGATTTGAATATCCAGCCTGGGAGCACCCTCGCACACGTGGCATATTATTTTATTATTAGAAAACACGAAGTTTATGAATTTATAAATTTAATTAAAATTTTTTAAAATTTACCGCGCATGTAAGTTGTGGTGGAAAAATTTATGAAAAAATCATTGGGAGGTGAAAAATAAATTAAGGCATGCCAATTCAAGCAATTTTATTCATTCGCTTTTATACGAATTTCTCTTAAGGATGAATTCATCACAATAATGTTGAAGAAATAAGTACGCAAAATATGTTATAAATTATGTACATTATTCATATAAATGATGTAAACCATGCTCTACATATTTTTAATATGAATACCTAATATATTCAATTGAACTAAACTATTCAGGATAGAAATAAAACATACTTAAATAATAACAGTAAATCAAAGTGGAGTTAGAAATTACCAAATAATTGTATTAGTTCACATTATTATTACACATTATTATTATTATTATTATTACATTATTATTTACATTACAGAGTAAATTAAATTGACATATTCTTTTATTAGCTTGTTATTTAAGTCACACCATTTCGGAAATTATTAAAACTAAGCACTAGAACTAAGATGTTCGGTTTTTTCCATATAACATTTTTAAATTAATTTAAATTAATAATATTAATTAAATATTAATTTAAAGCGAATATAGAACTTATAAAGTATTTACAATGAGGTGTTATATTAAAACATTGGTACTAGAGCTTGAATAACTTGGTGTACGATTAGCAAATATGATGATTTAAAACACAGTTCTGCACTTGGTTTCAGGTTAATGTGAATAAGTAATGCGCTAAATTCCTTTAAGTGAATTGTTTTTAGTATTAGTTTAATTTACTTTATTCTCTTAGGTAGAGTTATTTCTATTAAGTAAGTCATTTTTGATTTTTGAATCACTAACCTTACACGCAATATCCTTTCATTTGCGTTTGTTTTGTTATATTTACAAAAGAAAAAGATTTTCGCTAATAAATTAATACTTATATCAAACAATATATAAATACAAAGCATATACACAAGTTGAACTATAAAAGTGTACATGAAATTTAAATAAACACTATATATCGATAACTAGGTTGGAATCTCAAAACAAAGGGGTTGGGATATCTAGACGGGATTGCCAAAAGGGTCTGAGGCTGAAAAGTTTTTTGGGAACGAAGTTTGCAATTCCAAGAATTATTCTGATTTGTTTGGGAACGTAACTTCTGATTTCCAGGAATTTCAACTAACACTAACGCCAATCAGAGCTGCATTTTGCCAATCTGTCAGAAGTTTCCTATCTCGTTATCTCTGGTGTAAAGCATGTGGCATTGGCATACCCTAATTATTTCTTCACCTCTCCCATAAATTCGATGATTTTAGTGTTGCCAGCATGTGCGGCGCTTACTACTTAATGGCCCATTTTGGGTATTCGCATTAAAGCAGTGTTGCAGTATTCAGTAATAAGTATTAAATTCAGGTTTTTTGTTAATTATTAAAAATATTAATAAAATAATATATTAGTATTGCTGCCTATGCGTCGAACAACTATCAAATTGACTAAATATCATAATTTTTGGTACTGCATACAAAAATTTGAACCCATTTTGGATTGAAATTTCAAGCGCTTCGATAATTTCTATGCTATATTAACATGGGTTTTAGCTAAACCATTTATTTTCAGATTAGATTATTTCAATTGGGACATTAAGGATGCTCATAAAATGTTTGCATTTACTTAATTGCATTTTGTCCATTTCATTCTGTTTTAGTTCTATTTATGAATTTATTTTGCACCGCTGTGATAATTTCTCAAACAATTTTTTTCACCACACTATAAAATATTTGTGATTTTACAAAAATTGTAAATTTAAATAAATTTAAGCAAAAAATAGGAATGCCGGATTTGCGAACATGTTTCGAGGATGGTTATATGGGTGTTATAGGCCTACTGGGGAACCGGACATCATAAAAAAAACCGGTAACGCGCCAATGTGCATACCTCTTGGGTGACGTGGAAGTGCACACAGCCCTCTGATGGAAATTTTGTTTTCATTTATTCACTATAGGAAATAAAGGAATAATTTGTATTGTATTTACGTAAAATGAAAAATAAAAACACTTTTTATTAAAATATTAACTAATATAATTAAAATAAATTAACAATTTAACTATCAAGAATTACAAATTTCAAATATATAAACATTTTCAAAGCGATCAAGTTTTGCAAATATATAATCCGTTTCACTACTGCTGCTCTCATCAAATAAATTCCCTTTGGCTACTTCCATTTTTGATACTGTTTCCTCCGTTGTCTTTTTTGCGTCTGTTTTTTCACTTCTTTGCTGCTTCTTTTCTAGAATGGAAAATATTCAAAATTAATTAGAATTCGATCATTATATTGTTTTTACTTTTTGGATTACTTCGCGCTTTCTATACGTTTTAAATTTTATAAAGTCTCATTGCCATTCATGGGGACTTCATGCAGGAGGTATTGATTCTTTCCTTCCAGCGCTCTCAAAAATGTTTCTCTGCTATTTTTGTGGATTTCTTTTTGCAGCTATTTACTTACGGTGCTTTTTACTAAACATTTTTGGTTCAATATTCTCAGCATCAGCTGAATTTAACGCGTTTTCTTGTTAGGTTTCCTAAACAACGTTCGCAACGGCTCGATTTCTACATTTTCGGTCTCAAAAATATCCGCGCATAGTATTTGATTTTGCTGTTTGCCATCACCAAAGGACGAGTTATGGCAATATTGAGTTCATCCGGAGTAATGTCAACATCGTCCTTAACTCTTTCTTGTTGTTCCTTCCTACGCGATTCCACAATATTCATCAGCTCTTTATTCTATTTTGGGATTTGTGGTGACATGTAAAGAAGACACCAGTGGTGTTGGCCAGCTCAAAGTGGTGTTGGCCAACCCATTCGAATTTTAGCTGAAGCCCATGTTCTGTTCTACTTTTACATATTAATATTTTCTTTCACTTAAACTATATAGAACTTATTGAATTTAAATTCTTTTTCGTGACTCTTTTTCTTATTATTTTCACTATTAAGCACAAAACGTGCTTTCAAATCAAGCTGTCGAAGCGAACTGTTTACATATTTTCATGAAATACCATACGTGACATTTAATTTGGTGAATTACGCATACGTATACATAACCCCTGTACGTGAGTTTCGGTCGTGTAAAATTTTGTCATTTTTTTTGACATATTTTTTTTCGGGAAAAGAGTTTCCTATCTCGTTGTCTCTGCTTTACACATTTGATTTTTCAAGAGTTTCTCTTGATGATAATAAATAAATAATACTCTTGATGATAATAAACAAATAATACCGTGTATGTGCGGTTATTAATATCAGCACCAGAAGCTCAAAAGTTATATGAAATGAATTACGACGAAGAAAGGAACTTATTAATAATAATACAATTTTATTTGAACCTAAAAATAGTCATATTTGTGTATTGATATACTCAAGTAAAATCTTTTATATCTTACATGAACCAGTGCGGCTAACACTTGGCTTCAAATTGTAGCATAGTGGTTAATAAATCAATGTGAAGAATTTTTTCAAATAAATTATTTGATGTAATTTTATTTTTAGGTTATTTTTAGATTCTGGAGTCCAAAAATTGGCCTAAATGATTTGAGTATTCTATTAACGAAGTCAATCGAATTTGTTATACACTAAAATATTTCATAAAATTGAGTTTAATTTATGTTTTTATGCATATGAAATAAATACATTTATTTATAATTAGTTACCATATTTGGTCATATATAATAGTTAGTTATTTTATACAAATATTAGTTATATCAATGTATACAAATATTTTAGTTATCAAATAAATCATGCACATGTTGACTACGCATCTTAAATCAAAAAAGTGTACATGAAAAAGAATTGAATTCTATAAACCAATAACTACGTTGGCATGTCAAAACATAGCTGGTGAACTTATAAAATGGATTGTCATTCGGGGTCTGAAAAAGGTATAATGGCCGGGTCTTATGCTTGAATTTCTAAGAAAAAATCATTAGTCAGGGTCTTAAACATAAAATTTCCACGGAAGAAATCATGAGTCAGGGTCTTAAACTCACGAAACTACCTTAAATCAGAGTTGTAGTTAGAGAAGTTTCCTATCTCGTTATCTCTGATTTTAGCATTCTGCTAACCAGAGATAAAGAGACAGGACACTTCGCACTAATCCACATGCACTTGCCCTATGCAACAGAGATAATGAGATAGGAAACTCTTTACCCTCAAAAAAATGTGGCAAAAAAAACCTAAATTTTACACGACCGAAACTCACGTACAGGGGTTATGTATATGTATGCGTAACTCACCATATTAAATGTCACGTATGATATTTCATGAAAATAAGTAAACAGTTCGCTGCGGTGGCTTGATTTGAAAGCACGTTTTGTGCTCTGTTTGATTTGTGAAGTGAAGATAATAAGAAAAAGAATCACGAACAAGAATTTAAATTCTATAAGTTCTATAAAGTTACACAAAATAGAAATAATCAAGTGAAAGACGCCACTTAATTCGAAAAAGAAATTGAAACAGGCGCGCCTAACAAATTCAATTCACAAGAACTCAGTCATCAAAGTAAAATCAGGTTCCATACTTATTAAAATTTACGGTAATTCTATTAAATATTTCATTTTTCGTCGTAATCGATTAATATATTCAATTCTTTCAGAATTTTCAGATTTTCATTGATTTTAATGCGCGAATGAGCTAAACTTTCCTCTAGTTCTAACCAATTCAGAACGCTAAACAATTTATAGTAACTCACCAAGGATTATAATGATGTCACCTCCCAAACCGGAAACAGTGTTCATAGAAGAAAGTTATCAAGATAGCACCTGCATAGAATCAAAGCCTCTCCTGCATGGAGTGTTCAAAAATGGCAATGAGACTAAATAATTTAAAACGTATAGAAGGCGCGAAGTAATACAAAAAGTAAAAACAATATAAAGGTCGAATTCTAATTAATTTTGAATATTTTCCTTTCTAGAAAAGAAGCAGCACAGAAGTGATCTCTGTCTCTGATACAAACTTCTTAACACTGACGTACGAATAAATGAATTAGAGAAGAACCAAAGTTAAGCAGGGATCTCTGATATAGGTAAAAGCGAGTAACAGCTGATGTCGCGAGAGTAACGACAGTTATGAATTTGAGTATCGCGTTAATTAGGTCAAAATAAATATTTTATAATATCGAAATAAAATATCCTTTCTCTTAATGCAAAATAATAATACAGATGTGTTTCCAACAATGAAGAAAATATTCGTAAATGATTTCGCATTAGTAACTTTGGAATCTTAATTCCTTTATTTATGTGTTATTTTATGTCACACATGTAATTATTGAGCCATTACTAGTAGATTTTATACTCTTATTCACAAAGTTACATGATGAATTAAGACGGCGCCGTCTCAAATGTCAACCTTTAGAAGAAGAAAAAATATTTAAGAACTTTTGTTTTGTTTCCATTTTTCTTTATTGTAACAATATTAGCTTGAATACATAGAAATGCTGCATTCTGCCGACAGAAAGCAGCATTTTATTTTTGAATAAGTAAACTTGTCAGGCAACAGGCAGCAAATGTCGAAATGCTTTGCAAAATGTAAACAAGAAGTTTGTGTAAGAATATTCCGTTTATACAGTTCAAATAAGAAACAAAAACAAAATAAGGAGAACAAGGGTACAGCCGACAGCAAAATTAGAAATTGTCAATCGATTACCTGGCAGAAACTGCATTTACTGCCCGACAGAAATTATTTTTTTCTCACTTCCCATAATAGCCAATGTATATTTTGACATTTCTGCTACTGCCGGTAGAAACAGTAATTTCTACGTGTTCAAGCTATTACTCTCCGGCAGCTTCCTTCTTCTCGCTTTCCATAAGAGCCAATGTAAATTGTTACTGGCTGCCGGCAGAAAACAGCATTTCTATGTGTTCAAACAAGAAAGATAAGCAATATTTTAAATGTCTATTGCGTGACACCTGCCCCAAAGGTTTGGTGAATATAGTTGAGCCTTCGGGAGATTTTGATTATTTCACAAAGTTTAATCCGTGATTGTTAAAAAGAATTCAATGTTAGATGGGGAAATAATTGTGTGGAAATTGGATATTGTTTTTAGTCCCTTTAGCTTTTAAAACACAATATTTTGTGCTCTATGAGTCCCCGTTACAATCGTTGCAGATATCACACCACTTTTGTTTATGTGCGGTGAAACAGATTGTTGTTTTTTCTGGAAACTAGATGAAAGCAAAGAACAACAACATGGCACAAGTCCAGGTATAGTGTACGTGATATAAACAATGCATAAATAGTAGACCAAAGATAACGAGATAGGAAACTCTTTTCCCACAAAAAATATGTCAAAAAGGATGTAAAATTTTACGCAACCGAAATACACGTACGGCGCTTGACATATGTGTGCGCAGTTCACCACACCGAATGTCACATATGAAAAGTCTATGTAAACAATGACTATTCAATTCAGATCAGAGATAATTAATTGAAATAATTACAATTGGAACTGAAGCATATCGGTAATTATTCTAATATTTATCCTTTTAAAATACCTTCAACAGAAGATGTCTTTACTAAAATTGGTAAAATATAGCAATCGTAACGAAGAAGATACTTATGAGACGATACACCACCGCCGACAAAAAAATTCAGCTGCCTCGGATCCGGAATTGCTGGCAAAATTGAGTGAAAATCAAAAGTACGAAAACAAATTATTTTTATAAAAAGTAAGAAATGGAATTATTTTTTAATGGGTGAATAAATTTATTTAAAAATGGTTTCTTCTAATAGGTACGCAAGATAACAAGATCAAAATGCAGAGGAACTTTGTTTGAGAAAAAAAACTCTTGCTGCAAATAGTTCTGTTGACGGAATTTAATTAGACAAGGAGAAAAATGAATGTTCCGAGTGCGATACTTGCGGCTGCAAAGGCTGCGGAATTTAGTGATGACGAAGAGCCTGATGAAAGTGATAATATTGTGTGACGATTGTGTAGAAATTGTGAGTGACGTGGACAATAAATTATCAGAAAGCAATAAAACAGTCACGGCAATAAAATTAGTGGTAATGCTGATGATAATAATATTGGAAAGATTAAAGTGCGTTCACTAAAAGTTCTTAAAAAGACAGATCAATAGTAGCGATAGTAGTTGTTCTACAAATTGTTCAGATGCTATAGCAATGACAATTCAGAAACCTACCAATGGGAATAGTATTGAGAATAGTATTCTATTGAGAATACTAGTTCTATAAAACTCATTAGAAACAACAACAACAATAGCAACGGTGATCCCAGCAGCTCGCATTTACTAGTACCATTAACATTTTTTTCAACGCTATGGAAAAATGCTGACTTCATCTGTGAAGTCATCAGACTTCATTAAAAATTTCTAGTTCTACGAAAATTTGTTACTTATTTAAGTACTCTGTTATTTAAATATTCGGTAACGAATCGAAGGAATTAACAAATAATTTATGAAGATAAACTAATTCACAAATACTTATCTCATGTTTTTTTAATTAGAATTTATAGATTTATTAGAATTTATAGAAGCAATTTTCTGTTAATAAGCTTATTTTTTAAATATAGATATATCTTCCAAACTTCAAAACGTTTTCATTATTTCGACGAGAAAAGATTTTGTTGAACAATTTAAAAGAAATTATAATAAAAAATTGTGTATATAAAATATATATACTTCAATGAATTAATATTAATAAAAGGTCTTCTCCTTTATTTATACGCACATCACATTATATTTCTTTTTTATGCAATCACAGTATATTTTGACAATAGATAACGATAATATAATATTTTAATGGTTTTGTCTGATTTGAATATCCAGCCTGGGAGCACCCTCGCACACGTGGCATATTATTTTATTATTAGAAAACACGAAGTTTATGAATTTATAAATTTAATTAAAATTTTTTAAAATTTACCGCGCATGTAAGTTGTGGTGGAAAAATTTATGAAAAAATCATTGGGAGGTGAAAAATAAATTAAGGCATGCCAATTCAAGCAATTTTATTCATTCGCTTTTATACGAATTTCTCTTAAGGATGAATTCATCACAATAATGTTGAAGAAATATGTACGCAAAATATGTTATAAATTATGTACATTATTCATATAAATGATGTAAACCATGCTCTACATATTTTTAATATGAATACCTAATATATTCAATTGAACTAAACTATTCAGGATAGAAATAAAACTTACTTAAATAATAACAGTAAATCAAAGTGGAGTTAGAAATTACCAAATAATTGTATTAGTTCACATTATTATTACACATTATTATTATTATTATTATTACATTATTATTTACATTACAGAGTAAATTAAATTGACATACTCTTTTATTAGCTTGTTATTTAAGTCACACCATTTCGGAAATTATTAAAACTAAGCACTAGAACTAAGATGTTCGGTTTTTTCCATATAACATTTTTAAATTAATTTAAATTAATAATATTAATTAAATATTAATTTAAAGCGAATATAGAACTTATAAAGTATTTACAATGAGGTGTTATATTAAAACATTGGTACTAGAGCTTGAATAACTTGGTGTACGATTAGCAAATATGATGATTTAAAACACAGTTCTGCACTTGGTTTCAGGTTAATGTGAATAAGTAATGCGCTAAATTCCTTTAAGTGAATTGTTTTTAGTATTAGTTTAATTTACTTTATTCTCTTAGGTAGAGTTATTTCTATTAAGTAAGTCATTTTTAATTTTTGAATCACTAACCTTACACGCAATATCCTTTCATTTGCGTTTGTTTTGTTATATTTACAAAAGAAAAAGATTTTCGCTAATAAATTAATACTTATATCAAACAATATATAAATACAAAGCATATACACAAGTTGAACTATAAAAGTGTACATGAAATTTAAATCAACACTATATATCGATAACTAGGTTGGAATCTCAAAACAAAGGGGTTGGGATATCTAGACGGGATTGCCAAAAGGGTCTGAGGCTGAAAAGTTTTTTGGGAACGAAGTTTGCAATTCCAAGAATTATTCTGATTTGTTTGGGAACGTAACTTCTGATTTCCAGGAATTTCAACTAACACTAACGCCAATCAGAGCTGCATTTTGCCAATCTGTCAGAAGTTTCCTATCTCGTTATCTCTGTCAAGGTTGTCGGTGAAGCGATTTTGAGTGATTCGGCCTCTTGTTATTTCTTACTCTATGGTTTATGACTTGACTCATAATTTCTTCCGTGGGAAGTTTATGTTTAAGACCCTGACTAATGATTTTTTCTTAGAAATTCAAGCTTAACACCCGCCCATTACACCTTTGTCAGACCTCGAATGACAATCAATTTTATAAGTTCACCAACTTTGTTTTGATATGCCAACGTAGTTGGTAGTGTTGGTTTATAAAATTCAATCATTTTTCGTGTACACTTTTATGATTTAAGATGTGTAGATAACTTGTGCGCATGATTTATTTGATAACTAAAACATTTTTTAAATTTATTAGGAACAAATAAATGCAGTTATTTCATATGCATAAGAATATAAACGAAAATTAATTTTATTAAATATTGTAATGTGTAACAAATTCGATTGACTTAGTTAATGGAATACTCAGATCATTTAAACCAAGTTTTGGACACCGGAATCTAAAAATTACTCAAAAATAAAATTACATAAAATAATTTATTTGGAAAATTTCTTCACATTGTTTTATTAACAATTCTGCTACCATTACTTTGAAGCCAAGTGTTAGACGCACTAACTTATGTAAAATATATAAGATTTTACTTAAGTATACCAATACACCAATTTTTATTTTGAAATAAAATTTTATTATTATTAAAAAGTTCCTTTCTTCATCGTAAATCATTTAATATAACTTATGGGCTCCTGGTGCTCACATTAATAACCAGACCTATAAGGAATTATTTATTTACTATCATCAAGAGAAACTCTTGAAAAATCAAATGTGTAAAATATGTGGCACCCTAATTATTTCTTCACCTCTTTCATAAATTCGATGATTTTAATGTTGCCAGCATGTGCGGCGCTTACTACTCAGTGGGCCAATTTGGTTATTCGCATTAAAGCAGTGTTGCCAGTATTCAGCAATAAGTATTATATCCAAGTTTTTTGTTAATTATTAGAAATATTAATAAAATAATATATTAGTACTGCTGCGTATGCATCGAACAACCATCAAGTTTACCAAATTTCATAATTTTTGGTACTGCATACAACAATTTGATCCCCTTTTGGATTGCAATTTCAAACGCTTCGATAATTTCTATGCTATATTAACATGGTTTTTAGCTAAAGCATATATTTTCAAATTAGATTATTTCAATCGGGACATTAAGGATGTTCACAAAATGTTTGCATTTACAAAGTGCACCTTGTCCATTTCGTTGTTTTAGTTCCATTTATTAATTAATTTTGCACCGCTGTGATAATTTCGCCAATGATTTTATCACCACAACTTAAAATATAAATAATTTTACAATAATTTGTTTGTTAAAATTAATTAAATACTAATTAAAGTAATAAAAAAATATGTCCGAGGGCCGCACATGTCCATGTTTCCGGACGCAAAAATTGTTGTGCTTCTCGTCATTCTTGTGAAAATTACTTGGCGGTCGGTTCGGTTGCGGTTTAAAAGTTATAATCAACTACATGCTTATAACTTCAGTTTGTATATTACCGTAGCCGTTATATTACAGTTACCGGTATAATATCGCCACCAATTGAAAGAAGGTTTTAGTGTCTTTATTTTAGTCAATTACATTTTTTGCACTACTGTAATATTTACGGAGGTAAATAATTTTTTCGAATTATATTCGGTCAAAATAGAAATGATCAATGGTTTAAAATAAAGAAAGTACGTCGTTTTTCATTCAAAACTGAAAAGAGGAACATATTCGTACTTTATCTGGAAATAAATTCCAATTACTTTATTTAAAAATAAATACTAAATATACACATAATGCTTAAATTATAATCACTGTGTTTCAATCAAGCAACCAAGGGTTTTGAGGGTATTCAGATCCAATCATACTATTATTAATATTACAATTATAACAATAACAATATTATTAATTTTTATAGTTATTTGTCTGTTTTTAGTAATCTGTAACCAGTATTTCTAAATATATTTCTTTGGTTTCTGGCATGCATGTTTTTAAAGTTTCCTTTAGTGTTCAGGATATCACCCACTCGTCGTTCGGCGTTGGTATTCTAATATTATAGGAAAGCATTACTAATGAAGTTGCATCGTTTTTAGTTAATATGAACAATGTGCAACAAATTATTCAGGGATACTTCATATGCAAGGTAAGATGATGATGGAGATAACGATGCTTCCGCACATTAGGTTCCTACAGGAAAAGCGTATTTTTCAAACTATTTGCCTTGTTTGGAAAACGCACGTGAAACAACACTTTTCTGTAGTACGTATTTTTAAAATAAAAACGTCTTTGTATAAAATAAAAATATTTACATAGTTTTTATTAAAATATTAACTAATATAATTATAATAAAATATCAAAAGTAAATATAAAATAGCAATTATAAAACAATAGAGACAAATAGATTATATATATTGGTCACATATAATGTTTGCATATTAATTACATATATAAATTACATTTATTAATTAATTTTCACAAATGAATCAAATTATAAGCTCAGTACAAAATTATTCTACTAAAGTAAACTAACAGATATCAAATTAACCAATTAAAGTTTAACCAAAAAAATATTTGAATGTAACAATTTTAAAATAATTGAAAAATAATTGAATGTAACAATTTTACTTCAATTATTTGAACGGAATTTTTACCGACGATGATTCTGCTTGTAGTTGATAATTAAAGTGAGTAATTTTATCTTGAATCTTGAATATAGATCGCAATGCACCTAGGGCTGCAGTTTTGACTCCAGTGTCCACATTCTTTCCGAAACCTATAAGTTCGCAAGTGAGTTATTTATGTGAATAAGATACATTTTGAATATATTTCTTTATATTTACCCTTCCCAGTAAGTTCATAATTGGCGTACAATCCAACATAATACGTTGCTAATACGGTATTTTTAGCAGAATCTCCAATTAGTCAAGCCTCGAGTTCAGATATTAGCTTTATCGCCTTATCCAGCTTTATCGTTTGTTACCTCAATTCACGCAAAGTAGGAGCAACCTAACGCTTGTTCGAACGGTTCTGCGCTGAGACAATTAATTGGTCATTTTTAATAGCAACTAAAATCAAATTACAGACCAAGACCTTATGTTTCAGTAGATTATTATTAGAATTATAATAATTCTAATAATTCAATTCAGTTTTGAGAACTGGTGCCTAT
>OZ016503.1:13400654-13422578 GCA_963966595.1 Physocephala rufipes
CACGAGCTGGTTCCCACTACTGATGGCCCCACAGTATCCGTCTCACAAATACATCGAGGAAGCAATAATTTAACCGTGAACGGGACTATTAGTGGACGATCGCGGATCTTTACCATGGATACTGGTGCAACTCATTCCATCGTTCGATCGGACCTAGCAGGAGATAATATCGAGTCGCTGATTGGCTGTAAACTGCGAACAGCTACAGGAGAAGAAGCTGCGCTCTCTGGGAAAGTTGTGTGTACCGTTCAGATAGGAACGCTAGAAGTGATTCACACTTTCTTGGTGGCAGAGATAATGGACGAAGTCATAATCGGCGTGGACTTTATGTTGGCCCATGGTCTTACCTTAGATTTGAGAAGAAGAATGCTTACGTGCCAGAACATGGAAAACCGCTTAACACTGGATATGAGCAGCCACAAATCAGGAATGCGAGCGTAAGCCACCGTCAACAGATCCCACCACAGTGCGAAGCAATCCTGTGGGCATACGTCGAAGGAAATTGTGGGACAAACCAGCTGTGGGTAGTAGAACCATCAGATCAGACGAGGAATATATTGGTTGGACGAACACTAGTACAAATGAAAAAGGATAAGCGGATCCCAATTCGAGTAATGAACGAGTTCAAATCGCCGATCACTTTGGACAAGGGAGCAATAATCGGACAATGCCAAGCTGTGGAGGCTGTGGTGAGCTGTGACAATAAACAGCAGGATTATAGCAAGGAGGTGCGAAAAGGAAGCTTGGAAACTTCAATAATGAGAAGCTGGCTCGATGAGTTGAGTGGTCCAGAAAGGGCAAAAGCGAGACGACTGCTGGAGAAATACAGCTCAGTGTTTGCCAATAACGGCAATAAACTGGGGAGAACCTCCATCGTAAAGCATCGGATAGACACTGGCGACGCAAGACCAATTCAGCAGGCGCCACGCAGAGTTCCGCTAGCAAAACGAGAGGAAGCGGGCCAGATAATCAAGGAAATGTGTAAAGCGGATGTTATTGAACCATCAACAAGCCCATGGAGTTCACCGGTCGTGCTAGTTAAGAAAAAAAGATGGAAGCACCCGGTTTTGCGTCGACTACCGGAAATTGAACGATATCACAAAGAAGGATTGCTACCCCTTGCCACGGATAGACGACACCTTAGACACATTAGCTGGAGCAAAATGGTTCTCAACGCTAGATTTGCAAAGTGGCTATTGGCAAGTCGAAATCGAAGAATCCGACCGCGAGAAAACTGCTTTTAGTATCGGAGATGGGTTATGGCAATTCTCAGTGATGCCATTTGGGTTATGCAACGCTCCAGCAACTTTCGAGCGATTAATGGAACACGTGCTCAAAGGACTCCACTGGAAAACATGTTTGGTGTATCTTGACGACATCATCGTCATGGGCCGGAATTTCGATGACCACCTGGAGAATTTGGAGGAAGTTTTTCAACGAATTGCGGCGGCTGGATTACGGCTGAACCCAAAGAAATGCAATCTATTTAAAAGCGATGTGACATACTTGGGCCATAAGATCACAACTGAAGGAATACATACGGAGGAGGACAAAATAAAATGCGTGCGAGATTGGCCTCGACCCACAAATGTGCATGAGGTACGAAGCTTCCTTGGGCTTTGCACGTACTACCGACGTTTTGTGCCCGGATTTGCTAATGTGGCAAGGAGCTTACACAATCTGACAAGGAAAAATTGCAAATTCGCGTGGAGAGAGGAAGAGGAAAATTCTTTTCAGCAGCTGAAGAAATTGCTTTGCACAGCTCCAATATTAGCATACCCAGTTCCCGGCGAGATGTTCATTCTAGACACAGATGCCAGCGCCCATGGAATAGGAGGTGTGCTGTCGCAGACTATAAATGGCCAGGAAAAAGTAATCGGATACTTCAGTCGAGTCCTTGGAAAACCGGAGAGGAACTATTGTGTCACAAGACGAGAACTCTTGGCAGTGGTCGAGTGCGTGAAACATTTTCACAAATACCTCTATGGACAGCATTTCCGCTTGAGGACGGACCACGCAGCACTCAGATGGTTGCTCCAATTCAAAAATCCGGAGGGACAAATTGCACGATGGATAGAAAGGTTGCAGAACTATGATTTCAAAATACAGCATCGGAGAGGTGGGCAACATGGAAACGCTGATGCACTTTCTCGACGTCCATGTGCCCTGGAATGCACTCATTGCTCCAAAGCCGAGAGGAGCGAAGGTATAGTCGACATCCGATTGATGAGTCTACAGCCTGCTGATGAATGGGAGCTCAGCGCGGTCAGGAGGAGCCAGCTGGAGGACGCAGACTTGGTGAAAATAATGGAAGGAAAAGAAATAGACAAGAGGCCGACTAAGGAAGAGATGGCACCAGAAAGCCCGTTGGCCAAAGCATACTGGGCGCAATGGAATAGCCTGAAATTGATCAATGGGGTACTGCACCGAACATGGGAGAGTGAGGATGGAAAACATAGCCGAGATTTAATTGTAATCCCGAAATCCAGGATAGCGACTATTTTAAAGGAGTTCCACAATGGACCAAGTGGAGGTCATCTTGGCGTTACAAAAACCCTGGAAAAGATTAAGCAGCGGTTCTACTGGGTGAACTCTCAGGACTCAGTTGCAGAGTGGATAAAAAACTGTCCGCAATGCATGGCGGCCAAGGGTCCGAAAACAAGGAGTAGAGGAAGACTGCAGCAGTACAATTCGGGATCCCCATTCGAACGCATTGCTATAGATATTGCTGGTCCGTTTCCCACCAGTGATTCAGGAAACAAATATGTGCTGGTGATAATAGACTACTTCAGCAAGTGGCCAGAAGTATATGCAATACCGAATCAAGAGGCAAAAACTGTGGCTGAGACTTTCGTGCAGAACTGGGTCACGCGATTTGGAATACCAATGGAGCTACATTCAGATCAAGGAAGGAACTTTGAGTCTGATATATTTCAAGAGATGTGCTCACTGTTGGGTATAAAGAAGACTCGAACGACAGCCCTACACCCGCAATCGGATGGCATGGTAGAAAGATTTAACCGTACACTGGAAGAACACTTGAGGAAAGTGGTTGGCAAATGTCAGCGGAACTGGGACAAACACATCCAAATGTTTCTACTGGCTTACCGATCGGCAGTCCATGACACTACGGGCCACTCACCAGCAAGGACTATTTTTGGAACAGATTTGCGACTCCCATCGAACCTCAAGTTTGGAAGCATCAATGAACGTTCTGGAAATGGAAGCGACTACTGGAAAACCCTTCAGGACGACATGAATGAAATTCATCAATTAGTAAGGCAGCGAACACAGTTGATGAGCAACAAGATGAAGGATCGTTACGATCAAGCGATGAACTCCAAGGGATTTAAAGAGGGCGAACTTGTGCTACTGTACAATCCGCAACGAAAAAAGGGAAGGTGTCCAAAACTACAAACGTCGTGGGAAGGGCCATACAAGATCGTAAATCGACTGAACGATGTTGTATACCGCATACAATCCTACACGGCGAGGCGAGGGAAAATGAAAATCGTCCATCTCGAGAGATTGGCCCCATACGGATCTGGGAATTTGGTGTCTGATCGGGACGATCAGAATTAAGCGGAGGGCAGTGTAACGAATTCGAAATGATGGTAGAATTCCCAGATGATAATTACACGGCGGCGCCAGAACGTCCACAGCGCATAATAAGGCATAGACAAAATTCGCGGAAGGACAGCAATCAAAATATTGGAATTTCCACACCAGATAATTACGCGGATACGCAGATGTTTACGCGCTAATTATTCAGAGCCGAAGGACATTTGGCAATTAAGGAAACTGCATTTAGTAATGGAAGCCGAACGCCTATAAATAGCAAACGAGCATCTCATCGGGGGCAGTGATATTCCAAACTTTGTGAAGAACATAGCAGTGAAACTCTAGACTTTGTAAAAAGAACGTAGCGGTAATATTCTGATCCTTGTAAAGAACGTGGTAGAGAAATTCTGTTCCGTGAAGAACATACAAGTGAAAAATTGTATAAAGTGCTTGATGGAAATCAAATAAATAAACCTCAAATTAAAGCTAGAAGAATCCGCGTATTTTTGTGAGGGATTATCGGCAATCCAGCGATCGGGCCCCGAAAATAATCAAGGGGAAGTGTGTGTCCAGTTACGAAGAAGAAACACACGTAACAATATATATATATATATATATATATATATATATATATATATATATATATATATATATATATATATATATATATATATATATATATATATATATATATATATATATATATATATATATATATATATATATATATATATATATATATATATATATATATATATATATATATATATATATATATATATATATATATATATATATATATATATATATATATATATATATATATATATATATATATATATATATATATATATATATATATATATATATATATATATATATATATATATATATATATATATATATATATATATATATATATATATATATATATATATATATATATATATATATATATATATATATATATATATATATATATATATATATATATATATATATATATATATATATATATATATATATATATATATATATATATATATATATATATATATATATATATATATATATATATATATATATATATATATATATATATATATATATATATATATATATATATATATATATATATATATATATATATATATATATATATATATATATATATATATATATATATATATATATATATATATATATATATATATATATATATATATATATATATACCCAGCGCGTTTTTTTCGAAGTCGGTGTCAACGACACGTTTCGTCCTCGTCTTACATTTTGAGGCCATAAATTTGCTTGTGTAATGCCATACCACATGTCTGATATCAATTCCAAGAGAAAAAAGCAAAAGACCAGCGACGCCACAAAAATAGAAAATTTCGAAGTTTTTTCAATGACGCCGACAGATGCAATACCTATATATTACTTTTTCTCAATTCTCATATATCTGTGTTATTTTGACACATCGCCGCGACCGATCGATTTTCTGACTGTTTACAGCAGTGCTCGAAAATAACTTTATTTTCAAAACTTTCATTTAAAAGTAAATCTTTAACTTTTATTTTTAAGAGTAAAAGTTAAAAGTTAACTAAAAGTTTACTTTTATTTTTAAAAGTAAAAGTTTACTTTTAACTTTTAATTTTATTTATAAAACTAAAAGTTTACTTTTTATTTTAAGTTTTTTAATAAGAGTTCTTTAAGACTTTTTCTTAATAAAAGTATTTTGTTGATGAGTTAGATAGAGTTCAATACGAACTAACATTGAGTTACGATGTGATGAAAAGTATGGATCTTAGTTGGTGGTTGGAAGATGCAAATATATAGAAAATATTGAGGAAGATTGAGGAGAAACGGATATAAAATCAGATGGTTGGGGGAGTGGTCGCCACAAAAGGGCGTAGTGGGCGGTTTTTGACAAAAAACTACTTTGCGCTAATCGATAGCAAATATCATGAAACGAATTTGAAACATGGTGGTACAGGGCGTGCCAACGATCTTTAATTACCTTTGTTGTATGAAATTATTATATTCAACATGAGATTCTCTCTGCATGCATTTTTTTCAACAATTATGAGATCCGATATATTTCAACAAGGACACTTCATATTTATACGAGCTAAGTGCGGGCATTTATTACCCTTTGTATGCATTGGCACCGTATGGAAATGAAATAAAATTATTAAAATGGTCCAGAAAAAATTGTTCGCTGCAACGGACAACGGGTTGACTTGTTGCAAAACTACTTCAAATGCGAGGTAATTAATGATCGTTGGCACTGTCGTAAACATTCTTCCGAAAAAAAGACACGAAATACCCCTTTGGCAGTATTAAGTGGCCCGCCCCGCCCACTTGTAAAATATATTTCTCAATATTTTCTATATATTTGCATCTTCCAACCACCAACTAATATCCATTCTTTTCATCATATCGTGGCTCAATGTTAGTTCGTATTGACCACCATCTACCTCATCAACAAAATACTTTTATTACGAAAAAGTCTTAAATAACTCCTATTAAAAAACTTTTAAAACAAAAGTCATTGAATAACTCTTATCGAAAAAGTTTTTAAATAAAAGTCATCGAATAACTCTTATCGAAAAACTTTTAAAATAAAAGTCATCGAATAGCTCTCATCGAAAAACTTTTAAAATAAAAGTCATCGAATAGCTCGCAACGAAAAACTTTCAAAATAGAAATCGTCGAATAACACTTATCGAGGAACTTTTAAAATAAGTCATCGAATAACTCTTATCGAAAAACTTTTAAAATAAGTCATTGTATAACTCTTATTTCATGACTTATATTAAAAAGGTCATAAAAGTTTCGACCTCTGGTTTACGGCATTAAATTAATTACTCATATTTACTTCCCCATTGATTATCAATATGAAACAACCTTATCTTAATGTTAGCATACCACATCAGAAGACTTTCACATTCCCTTTATCCTTGTTTTAAAATACTCCTATCGAATAGAATAATAAAACAATGTTAATGACAAAAGAATTATCATAAAAAGCTTACAGAACGTTGAAAACGTTGTTCCATTTTTTTGATCAATATCTACATGTAGTGGGGTTAGAACATCCTTCCCGAATATCGATCAGCGACTTCAATATCATTACTTCTATAATTGTAGTGTTTCGATAACTAATTTATGAATGCAATTATTTTTACAGAATCATTTTTATTACTTTTTCCTTCTCCTAATAAATTTATTCAAAAAATTTTAACAAAAAAAGAGCATTGAAAATATTTGACTTCAAGATAGCTAAAGAATTTCAAAATAATTTAAATTTAAATAGTCAATTTTTGTTGTGAACTTCTTAGAACGTTCCTCCCTTATTTTATAAATTTTTAAATTTAACGATCGTGCTTTCGAGGTATTCCAAACTGTAAAATTTGCGTCATTTCATGGAATACAGTTTTGCATCTCCGAAAATAGCTTTCCAGACCGTTACCTGATTGCGACTTAATAACCCAAAGGAGGTGAATGCCTTCAGAGAGCGCTGTACACCAATTGAAGAAAACAAAATTTATTAAATACCAGAAAGTACTTGCAATTAAAAGATCGATGTTTCAGAGAAAATTGCAAGGCCACAACCGAATAAAAGATCATAACATAATTTTATAAAAATCTGAAGAAATATATTCAAAGAGAAATGCCATTTAGTCCCAAAGAACTTTACACTGATTGCGACCCTAAGGGCCGTTTTCACAATGTTCGGTTAAACTTGTGGTTAATTGAAGCCTAATTGACAGGAGGTTCGGAACTTATCCTTCAGTTAATAATTTTCGTTAATCAACATTCGGTTAACAAACCTTCGGTCAACTACAAGTTGTATGAGATTGTGACGTTTGTTTTATTGAATTCGAAAAAAAATTGTAAATCGTTCCATTTTAATTTATTGCTATAAGTTCAGAATAGGGATACGACTTGTTTTATTTTATTTGTTTTATTTTTGGTGCATCATTACACTTCACCTTTAGAAACCTAACTAACTAAAAGATTTTTTGAGATCGCCCGCCATTTTGGACTTAGAAGCACTTAAACATTCAAAAACGCAACGTTATATATCTGCAGCCGATCGAAATAGAACATTGGCGGTAATACTATTTTAAAAGTAATTAAATTGTCTATGATTAATATAGGATACCTCTTTGTCGATTTAAATGCCATTACAGTAATTTCAATTTTTGCAAAAATATGTACACTCTTTGTGTAAAAAAACTATGTTTCCCTGCTAAGCGAATACATTTAGGTACCAAAAAATTCACTTTTATAAAGTTTTTTTTAATTTTTACCTTTCAAACGATCTATTGCACGATATACTTATTGCTTTAGTTTATATAGTTTATTTAATTAAAGATGTAAGGGGTATTATTTTTGGATGGTACATCTAAATAATAAAGGTACAAAATTAGGGTTTTAAGAGGGTAGAACAATACCTACCATTTCCAGTATTATCGTGCGCTACAGTTTGTAGACCTGTTCCACGGAGGTATGCACTAGAAATACCTTCGAAATTATATATCTGCCGGTATGATATCGCGATTGGTTACCAAGATATTATGTTGTATTTAATGAAAGTTTGGGTGCTTTTAAATCCAGAAGGGCGGGCGGGGCGACCTCAACAAAATTTTTAGTTTATTACGTTTTGATAGTGAAAAATAACGTTAAAAAAATTTCTTAAAAATGGTTTCGCACCCCTATTCTGAACTTGTTCCAATTTATTTGACGAAAATATTGTTGACTGTAGAATTTTTTACAAGAATGAAAACCTTCATACAGTGTCATCTGACAAATTCAATGAAATCTTTAGGTTACACGGAACCCCAGGTGTCAGTTAAGTTAATCGAGACTTTAATCAGAAGATTCGCTTAACCGGACATTGGGAAAACGAAATTTTTTCTTAATCCCGGTTAAAGTCCCGGTTAGCACTTAACCGAACATTGTGAAAACGGCCCAAAAAAATAATGGATTAGGAAAAATGTGATCAATATTGGTATCTTCAAAAATTAACATTAATTATATGCAAATGTAATGCAAATATCGGAGACATTTCAATATGCTGGTAACTATTATTTAGCTCAATTATACCACATACCAAAACCAAAAATCTATTAGAATTTATAATTATCAGCATTATCAACATTTTCTCTGGCTATTTCAATTAAAATTAAATTTTACAAGCTCTCGTAAACTACCAAAATTTCGTAAAAAAATTTTGAGCCAGAAATTTTGATTGTCCAACAGACGACTGATTTCTATTTTATAGAAAAAAGAAGAAATGACAACAGTAGCAATTAATTCATTACAATTTATTTTGGGGGAACTTTTGTTCTTATGATTAATTAATTCCAGAATTTATTTTCTGACATTGATCTTTAAATAATTTTAAAGCTGTTAAGCTTAAGATATATCAATTCGATTAATGTTAAGCTTAAGGATACATCAATTCGAAATTACGAATAATTTTGAATACTTTATATTTGAAAATTGTTCACATAACTTCTAAGCCAAATGCCAAAATTATGGAACCGGATGTGGACGGTTTGCAAAAATGAAATTTACTTTGCCAATGACCGTACCACAAAATTGATTCAATCGCATTGGCGTCTGAGCGGATTAACTACTATTAGTAATTCAATAAAAATAACTACTTATAATAAAACAACCACAAAAATAACATAGTTGCTCATCTAAAACAACTAAGTTAGGCTATTGACGATTTTTTCTTTAATTGTTAGTGTGCGTACCCGCACCCTCTAAAATTCTTACGATTAATTTAATAGTGTTTTGTTTATGTAAAAGAACATCAAGGTAAAAAGTTTTTACAGAAATAAAACTTTTCTAGCCACCAATTAATTTTTTTATACAATAGTTTTGCTTAATTTCAAAAACAAAAACTCCAAAAAGCCGGCGGTAGTGCTTTCCGAAGTATATGTCAAAAAATGTGTTTAGGGGAATAATAATCGCAGCTAAAATAATGGTAGGTGTTGGTTGATTGATTTAAACTTTAAAAAAGGATCCGCAATTAAAAAAAAATATTAAAATATATTATCTATTAATTATTACACAAGGCTTTTGGAGTTTTTCGTAATTTCCATATATTTAATAATTAAAATATATTTATATTTTTCTTAATTTTGTCTTCTTTTTTTTCTTTTCTTAGGATTTTCCTAGTTGCTTCGGAATTTTTTTTTTGCCTAGTTTTTAGTATTTTGTTTAAACATATATTGAAATAGCATCAAACAAAAGTCAGTAAGATTCATTATTAACGACATCGTCGTCGACATCGTCATCGTCATCATCATCATCATCATCATCATCATCATCATCATCATCATCATCATCATCATCATCGTCGTCGTCATCATCATCATCATCATCATCGTCATCATCATTGCCCCCATCAACCTGTGAGTTAGCGTCATTGGAATCATTGTCATAATCTTCACAACCCCCATTTGTGTCTGAGGAGTCATCAGTATCGGTATCGGCCGGCGATGCCTGCGCAGGCGCGTGACCATTATATTGAGTTATATTCTGTTGTTGTTGTTGTTGTTGTTGGTAATGCTGCGAGTGCGGATGTGACTCTTGCATCGTTTCTGCAGCGTGATGTAGTTGATGTTGGTGTTTTTGCGGTATATCTTGTGGTGAATTACCACCAACCATTGATGACAAACGTGAATTTCGACCTAAGCCGTGACTGCTTTGGTCTACCATCAATAAATGTTGAGAGCAGGAACCAATACTGTCAGCAATAAATGTTTGCTGCGGCTTTTGTTGTTGTTGTTGTAGGAGCATTGTTGTATGATGCTGTTGTTGTTGTTGCACTGTACTAGTGCTTGTCAAAGTCTTATCGTATTCGGTAACCAATTGCTTGATGTGCGCAAGCTTCTCATGTAGATAATCAAAACGTTGCTTTTCCTTCTGTAGCGCCTCCTCGTTACGAATCCGTTCATATTCCGACACAATTTGCTGCTTAATATTATAGTAATCGGGGCAACCTTTGCTAGCATTCTCTAAACGCTCGGCAAGGCCGCGGAAACGCAAACTAACACCTTCAATCTGTGACAATAGCTTCCGGTATTCATCGTAATCATTCTCAAATTCAGTCTTGTATTGTCGGCGCTGTTCAATGCTGGTAATCTGTGTGTAATTGCTAAAGTCATAATGTTTTTGTGATGGTTGTGCTGCGGCTGCCGTCGCATACGAAGAAGCAGCAGCCGCAATTTGTTGCGTTGGTGAAGAATGTTGTTCCTCTTGTTGTTGTTCTTGGTGCTGATCCTGCTGCAGATGCAGGGACTGTGATTGTGTCTGCTGGCTTTGATGTCGTTGTAAAGACGATTGATAATGATGCGATTGATGTTGTAGTTGCTGTGGTTGGTGCTGATGATTGGATGACGGATATGAATGCTGGTGATGCGTTTGTTGTTGCTGTGGTGGCGTTGGTGTTCGTGATTGACTTGACGTTCGACCGTTTTCTGTTTGATGCTGATGATATCTCTTACTACTATTAACGTTACTGTCATTACAATTGCCGTGGTTGCTTAACGTGCCGCTATTGACGTTGTTGCCACTTGAACTGCGTTCATCTTGAGGACTTGTCTGCGTTTGGATTTTAGGAGAGAATATGACACTGTTATTTGCTTTATAGTGGGGTTTCTGCAATTGTTGTTGTTGCTGTGGTTGATTGTAAGTATTGTTATTGGTATTTGGAGATTGGCGCAGGTAGTTATTTACACCATTCCCCCGATTATTGCTAGCCTTTTCAGAAATAAAATTACCGGCATAAAACTGCGAATTAGTTATCGCCTTCGGGGATGATATGGAGGACTTCCTTTTCATCAACGATTCCTTGCCACTACGTTCATACTGCTGAGATGTTGCAGATGAACGCATCTCCTTAAAATTGTTAATGGAATAATTTTTTTGGCAATTATTTCCACTCCCATTGAAATAATTGCTGCCAGTACTTTGGCGGTCTACATGCGGCATAAAATCATCTACATTATCGAGAACACTGTAGCTCAAATCCGTATTATTGTTGTTGGAGTTATCATAATCCACACTGCCGATAGTGGGTGGTGAATAAGAAACCGCGGAATTTCTGCCGCTGATTTGTTGTCCATAATTGCTGTTGTTACCGTAACTTAGACGACCATTTGTACCAATAATACCTCCCGTTGCCACTGTTATAGCTGAATCTTTTTTAAAATGACTGATGCGTTGTTTCTTCGATTGGACAACGCATGTAAAGCCTTCATGATCGTACGAATCACGATCCAGACTAGCTCTCTTAAGGCTACCACTAACCACTTTGGATGGAGGACTATTGGTGAGTATCGATGTGGGACTGTGACCCGAGGTTGAACTCCCTGCGTCAGAACTAAGAGGTGGTGTTAAGTTCTGCGGTTTTCGGCGTTTAAGTTGCTGCAATTCTTGTTCCGAATAGAAAGGCCAATTTTCATTGATATCATTCCATAACGGTCGCTTTAAATTATAAGTGTTGTCGCGTGAAAGTGTAGCAATATCTTTCAATGTCGTGCTTATTGACAAACGATCTTTATCACGCAAGCCCTCATTGGCAAGCCGTGCATAAAGTTCGGGTTTTTTAAAAGGCTTGAGAGCCAACAAATGAATCAGACGTTCGCGTAATTTTCTTTTAGAAATTTCAGGTAACTTGCTATTCCCACGAACTGCTGACGACTTATTACTCTGGAAACCATTACCGTTGCCGCCTCCCGCTGAAGACCGCGCCGATGATCTAACACCGCCCAGATTTATTCTGCCCGTTTTATTATTGATTTCTGGCGGTGAACCTGATAATGAATAATCATTTAAGCAGGACGATGTATGCGTTGTTTGTTGCAGGCCATCGGAAGAATGTGAAGGAATTGCATTTAAAGACGGCAAGGATGAAGATGATGAATTTTTATTACCATGGTGATGATTGGAGTTACCATTATGGGAACTATTGTAACGACTATTGGTGTGACCGTTACCCGTGGTCGTAGAACCTCCCAGTAATGTAGGATTGGGCGAATGCGAGGAATTCACATGCTTTGAGCTGCAACCGCCAATATTACTGTTGCTGCCTGTGGTATACCCATTTGTTGAAGGCGATACATTATTAGTCAATGTTGCTAATTTACTACGATTACTGCTATTACTTAAAAAACTACTGTTAATGCTACATGTGGCATGGTTGCTGTTGCTACTACTCATATCTCGTGAATAGCAGGCATTGCCATTGAATATTGACGTAGATGCCGGTTTTTTTACCTTACGTCCAATATCCGTTTGATTCGGCTTAATCTCTCGTATGCATTTACTCTTTTCAGTTTCCTCGGCGATTGCCATTTTTGTACGGGTCGTATCGTAGACATCATCGTTGGCATGTATGCGCATGCGTAGAGGCAATGAGCCGAGGACATCGAATTCATTTTGTGTTTGTTGTATGCACTCCAGTGAACCTTCAATATCGTCAATAGCGAAACCAAATTTTCTGCATTCAGCATTGTCAGGAGTTGGGAATTGTATAATTCCGGAATTACCAACCAATTGAATTTTGATACATTGACCATTATTAAAGCGTTTGGAATTTTCGTTACGTTGATATTCCTCGACGGCACGATAAGCGGAATCGGTGAGTTTGACAAAAATATACTCTTTAGATTCATTCAAGTGATGATTTTGGGACATACCATAATTGCCGGATGTAAGTATTGGAGGAAGGCATTTCGTTGAGGCAAGCGAATTTGTCATAACGCAAAACTAACTCCGAAATTGGACGTTAGAGCGTTTGGTTGTACGGAAATGTACGACAGAATAGTGTTATGTATGTTTGTACTATTGATTTACGTTGATCGAGACTTTTAATATTCACAAAGATAAGCCATTAAAAAAATCGATTAGTAGATCTGAATGTTCAATACTTCTCCAGATGATTTTCTTACTTTGGAGGAATGTGATTTACGCTAATTAATCTCGAAACCCTTCACGTTCTGCACACAAAAAAAGGATTCCATTAAAATTTAATTGAAGTCTTTTCTCTGTTGGAATACTTGCTGTTTTCGCAATTGATGACCCATCATCTGTAGATTGCCAGCATATGATTGAGCTTTCTGTTCTAATTTCTTATGTTTATCTAGAAATTGGAATTGCTATTAGACACACATTTTTATTACTTTAAGGAATAAATTACGAATTGGTTTTCCTCTGCGTTTCTCCTGAGTTTGTGCGCTATTTCCTTCTCACCATTATGATCTATCTATTCGCTTTATTCTATCTTTCTTTCGCATTTGATTCGAAATGCCAACTCTTCTAACCGTATACAAGCTATTTCGTTCGTTCGGCAATATGCGTAGCTTTAAACTTTTAGATTTTCATAATTTTCTTAAAAAATATCTGAAACATTAAAGTTTCAAAATAAATTTACACTCACATTAAGTTTTGTGTTTTATATTGACCGGATTTTTCAATTCGACTTCAAATTTAATGATTTCTATTCCGTTAGAAAAACATTTTTGTATGATGGTATTAATTTTTCAATTTTTGCTATCGCAACATTAAAGTCTTCCAACTGAATCGCAACACGTAGTACAATACTATTACGTAGAAACCAACCCAATTATACTCTATCAATTGTTATTCACTTGCTCTCTTAAAAGCTACATGTTATTTAATATAAACGAATTTTCCTGAGGAATTCCACTTCCAGAGGGTTGCTGTGATGTATTTATTGGATATCTACTTTGCTGCGTTACTGATTTAAATTATTTAATGTCAGTTGAGACTATATTCGAACTACTATTCTCTCTTTCCCCTACAAAACCAATATCGAAGTCTAGTTCAAACAGAGCCCACTAAAGTTTTATGAAGAAAATTGTTGTAATGACCTAACAATTTTTTGAGCTGTCACTACTTCTGTAATTGTTGCTGAAACTTTTGACACCAAACTAATATTTAATTAGCCCTTAATTTTTTACCAATTTTTACTTTCAACACTAAACATTCTTTCTTTAATCAGTCAATGTCAATAACAAAATTGAATAATGGTAGACATAGGATATTGATATTATTGCTATTTGGTCTCAGCTGATTGTGCTCGTTGCTTTGACTATCGGTAATGGCGATTTATGTTTTATTTTTAAATTTTTCTATTTTGTCGTTATAATGATTGCTATTGTCCGATTAGCTGACACTTCTATTGCTTTCTTTTCTACTTGTTATGCTGCCAACACTCAACCAATATCTGAAACATTGAGGCTGTTGAGGCAACAGCTGTTCTCTTTTAATTAGTTTATTTTTTTTTGTTTTATGGCTCATATGAGAGTCACCATGAGGTGCGTACTCTCTCTCTCTCTCTCTTGATATACTCTTTGGATTTAAGAATGGAATGAAATAAGGAAAGAAGGAAAATGTAAGCAACAACTGTTATTATTATTAATGTTGGGCAATTCGCTGCTGTTTGACTTGAGATATACTGTTCCATGTACTCGCGTGGATACATGTGTAAGTTGTTTTTCGCTTACTTGAATATTTGCCACGACATTAATGGACGATTTTTATGGAATTCAAGAGGTAAAAACCAGCAAAAAATTAACTACACGGAAACGATTATCAAGAATATTTCGTAACCGCGATTATTCCCTAGGAATTATTTTTTCTATTCATTGTATTTGATTCCGGTTTTTTACCATATTTTAATATTCCTGATTTTTTTATTTCAAAAAGAAAGTATAAAGAATAAAATGTCAATAAAATATTATTTCTGAAAACTTTCAGGAGCACGTTTTTTTTTGTCTTTCTCTTTTTCTCTTTCCTTCTCCCTTTTCATCAATCCAACTTCTTGTTATTATTTCAAGTTTCAAAACAATTATGCAAAACTGTTAGTTTGTTGCTTCTCTTGCTATTTGTCATTGTAGTTGTCTCACTATATTTTGTTGGTATTTTCTGGAGCGTTACAACTTGTTTCCACGATGAAAAAAATTCCACCCTTAAAATGTGAGACGAAGACGAAACACTTTTTTGTCTCTTTTGCGCTGTCCTCAATTCCGGCTCGATTAGACAGCTTCTCGATAAGTAACTGATAAAAAGATGACTGCTTTTATTTCCGAAATGGCTGCCGTGGATAATTCTGGGGACTATCGAATTATTTCAACTCACGATAGTTCATCATCGAATGATTTTAGCTACCGAATGATTTTTCATTCACTGAACTTTCCCCATTTTGTTGTAAGCACATAGATAACAACATAATCATCAGGCTTTTGAACGTCTCAGAAGTTCAACTTTCTTTTGGTTAATTAATTGGGTACCAGGTTCTACTCGGTGATTTTTAAATTACTAAAACCCAGCGAATAAATTAAATGGTCGAATTATTCGATAACTACGAGTAATCACTAATTGGAAGAGCAGGAAAAACCATCGTATAAATGAACAATTTACAAATACCGAATAACTAGACAGCATTCCTTCGATAGTTCCTAACAACGATCAGTGGATAATGAAATTACGGTCGAAGAACCCTCGTTTTTCGTCTTCGTCTTATATTTTAAGGGCATATGTTAATATGGAACGAGTAAAATAATTCGAGTTACTTTCCTTACGTCGTACTCAAACAGGGGACATTTGTCTCGGCAGACGTCAAATTTGTTGTTGTTTCACCAGTAAAACGACGAAATGAACTGTAAAGAACTGTATGAACGAATGAATTTGTCCCTTGTGCGGCGTTTGCGTCTTTGATACGACTGCAATCAGGCATGCATTTGTATTCTATTTACGAAAGATCATTATGAATTTTCCGGAAGGTTTGTTCGATCAAGGTTGTTGCTAGGACTGTAAAACAAAAGCTATATTTGCTCGAATTTTTTGGGAAAATCTCATTATATTATATACTAGTCATTCATTCATGCATTAAAATACTGCGTTCACAAATATTTGCAACTTCAGTGCATTTTTTAGGAAAGTAAATGAACATTCCATCAAATTCTAAGGCAATTCTAACATTAAATACTATAAAAATACAAACTAAAGAATACCGGCGACAAAGAAATGAATAGTTTCACGTCTCAAGACAAATGTCCCCTGTGTGAGTGCGGCATTAAAGAAATAATATTACGGATCTGTTGAGTACAAGACAATAGTGTAATGAGTACCGTTGTACCAATCGTACTCCGTAAGTACAAGGCGCTGAATGACTAATGGTCTGATTATGCTGCCTTAAGGCCTGATTAGTCGTACGTTTTCGTAACTGTTTACCTTTTCGAAACTTTTCGGGTTGCAGGGGGGTTCAATTGATTATGATGTTGCCAATCTCGTCGAACCATGTTCGAAAGTGGGAATTTTGTGGCCATTTTTTGATGAATTTTATATTTTAAAAATTCTTTGGATTTCTTTAACTCAAATATTACTAAATAATATAAGTAAGTATAGAAAATAAAGTATTATTTATAATTATTATTAATAATTATGTACTGTAATAATACTGTATTACAGTAACTGTTATTTAGGTATCTTGTTTACGGAGAGTCTTTCCAAACAATTGCTTGGAAGTACAAAATTGGGAAAACGACAGCTCGCAATATAATTATAGAGACTTGTGAAATAAATTTATTGTATAATAGCTCATTTAGCCTAACAAGCTCAATAAGTCATCCATTTCTTGGCAAATATAAATTGAAGTGAAAGCTTCATGTGGCCACTCACTTTTAGTAGTCACTTTGTTCGAATTTGAGAGAATTTTTCGAAACGTAACCAAATATTAAAATGATTTTGATATTGCGGGGGGAAATTCTCACAACCACATGAACTGCATATAGCTTATGAGTTTTGACATATGAGTTTCGTGTTCGAAAAAGAGCGAACGTACGACTAATCAGGCCTTTAAGGGCTACTTTACAATTGTCAAAACGCTATCATTATATAGTGTTCGTGTGCGTGTTGCTACAAAACACGGCACTTGACCCGAACTTTAGCCAAATATCAAACCGATTTTGATATTCTCACAAGTAGCATTAATTGACAGTTCAACCGTGCTGCCTCATCTCACCTCTTTAAATTCTCATGGTGCAATATAGCCATATCTTACATAAATTGTTCGTTGGTTTAATAGACGTTCAAGGGATTGTTCGTAATTGAGACTTTTAGCACGGAACGCAATCTGGCACCAATATGAACATTTCTGAAAATATTTTGCGTAAAATTTATAGTAAACCATAGAAATATTTGTTATTTGCTAATATGAATGAGGAAAAACTCATAAATATAGTCCACGAGATTCCCGTTCTATACAACAACAAAAACGTTCCAGCGCGTTTCTTCTCATCAGCAACCACTTTGTTCACAGTTATATAACTTCCAGAATATTGCGTCACTCCCTTGTTCCATAATTAATCCATAAGTTAATCCGATATCCAATTAACCAAACAAGAACAACGAGTCAGTTAATTATGTTGTCAACACTTGAGTTGAATACTAATGGGTCGAGTAAATGAATGAACAGATAAATGAAAAAATCATGCGATAGTTAAAATCATTCAGTTACCAACTATCGACAGTTGAAATCACTCGCTAGCTCTCAACGCTATTTTTAATATTAATACATTATTTTCGTAACCAGAAATTAACACAGACACAAGATAAAGTATAGTAAAAGAAGTATGTCGAAACAGTAATCAACATAAAATATCCCATACATGACAGCATGTGGCCTGTCAGAAAATTTCCAGATGTTTAATTTTTGAAACGGGATCAAATTATTAGGTCTGTTAACAAAATATGTTCAATTTATGGACGGAAGAAAAGTCTACACATTATATAATACCAGCATAAATTTGGGGCCTTAATACGGAATACAAAACAAAAGCCACAATACACAATACAAGAAAGAGACCTTTCTCTCGAGACCCTTATCTAAGCAAGCTGATGAAAGTTTTGCATACTACAACAATTTGGAGCGTTTCGTCAAAGCTGTTTCACCAATCGTTACTTTTTGCGTAATAAGACCCTTAATGTGTAATGTTTTTAAAGTAACGAATAGACTATTAAATACTTGGAAAATATAATACTATACTTTTATTGGTTTTATATTTTATTAGAAAATATAAAATAATAATTTTATTAGTTATAAAAACAATTATGGCAACGAGGAAATAAAATGCCTAATGAGTAAAAATATGTACCAATATTGCATCAATATACCCAAAGCAATTTGATTACATCCAAACATAAACGTTTGCTCCGTGCTAGTGGCAACGCTCGCAAAATTGATAAACAAACACGAAGCACGGTTCGGATGTCTCATTTCCCCTTTTTACAAATTTCTCCTGCTTAGCCAAGTTCGTGCAAAGGCAGCATAATCAGTAATGATCTGATTCGCCTTTGCACGAACTTGACTAATCACGAGAAGATTGTAGAAAAGAGGAAATGACATATCCGAACCGTGTTTTGTGTTCGTTTATCAACTTTGCAAGCGTTGCCACTAGCATGTGTTTGGATTTAATCAAATTACTTTGGGTATATTGGTGTATTATTTGTACACATATTTATACTTATTTATTTATTTATTTATACTTATTACGCATTTTATTTCCCCGTTTCCATAATAGTTTTTATAACTAATAAAAGTGTTGTATTATATTTTCCAATAAAATATAAAACCAATAAAAGTATTGTATTATATTTCCCAAGTATTTAATAAACAATTCGTTACCTTAAAAACATTAAACACGAAGGACCTTATTACTTAAAAGAAACGATTGGAGAAACAGCGACGCTGGGTTTGACGAAACGCTCCAAATTGTTGTAGTATGCAGCTTTCTTAGATGACTTTCGTCAGCTTCCCTAGGTAAAGTGCCTCAAACGAAAGGTCTTGCTTTTGTTTTATATTCCGTATCAAGGCCTCAAATTTATACTGGTATTATATAATATGTTGACTTTTATCCCCCATCCTTAAATCGAACACGTTCCGTTAATAGACCTAATAAATTTCCAATTTCCAATTCTGATCCCGTTTCATAAATTAAACATATTTGGACATTTTATGACAGGCCACATGCTGTCAAATATGTGACACTTTGTGTTGATTATTGATTCGATATACTTCTTTTACTTTACTTTACCTTGTGTCTGTGCTAATTTGTAGTTACCAAAATAATACATTAAAATTAAAATTAGTGTTCGGAAGTATCAACTGATTTCAACTGTCGATATTTAGTAACTGAATGATTTTAACTATCGCACGATTTTTTCATTAATCTGTTCATTCATATACTCGACCTATTCGTGTTCAACTCATGCGTTGACAACATAATTTACTGACTCGTTTTCCTTGTTTAATTAATTCAAGGCTTTTACTCTCTGAATGATTTTTGAATTACTAAAAACTACCGAATATTTGAATTATTCGATAGTTTCTAGTAATTACTAATTCTGGGAAACTCGTTGAATAAATAAATAGTTTACAACTATGGAATAACTTGATAGTTTGTATTCGATAGTTCCTAACGCTTATAAAAAAACTATATAGTGTATTAAAAAATTCTTCACCAAACGTCCAAGTCTCGAATACTGTTCAAGTGTCTCATACTGTTCACTTCCATAAGAAGTAATGGAATACTGTCCAAGTATGGAATAAGAGAGTAATGCAATGTTCTGGAATTTATACAACTATGCGCAGAGTGGTTGCAGAGGAGGAGAAACAGATGCTCGAGGGTTCTTTCAACTGAAACTAGAACTGAACTATATTTATGAGTTTTTCCTCATTCATATTAGCAAATAACAAATATTTTTATTGTTTACTATAAATTTTATGCAAAATGTTTTCAAAAATGTTCAAATTGGTGCCAGATTGAATTTCACGGTAAAAGTCTCAATTACGAACAATCCCATGAACATTTATGAAGTCAGAAAACAATTTTTTTAAGATATGGCTACATTAGACGGTCTACATTGAGATGTTCTACCACACTTTTGTTTTGTATGATTGAAGAAGCCATGGCCATTGCCATTGCTTGCTCACTCACTCATTTGTTCCTGCGCCCACTGTTTTTAAACTCTACAGTAGTAACGTAAAAACCAGAGATAAAGAGATAGGACACGTCAGATAGGGCATATATATATATATATATATATATATATATATATATATATATATATATATATATATATATATATATATATATATATATATATATATATATATATATATATATATATATATATATATATATATATATATATATATATATATATATATATATATATATATATATATATATATATATATATATATATATATATATATATATATATATATATATATATATATATATATATATATATATATATATATATATATATATATATATATATATATATATATATATATATATATATATATATATATATATATATATATATATATATATATATATATATATATATATATATATATATATATATATATATATATATATATATATATATATATATATATATATATATATATATATATATATATATATATATATATATATATATATATATATATATATATATATATATATATATATATATATATATATATATATATATATATATATATATATATATATATATATATATATATATATATATATATATATATATATATATATATATATATATATATATATATATATATATATATATATATATATATATATATATATATATATATATATATATATATATATATATATATATATATATATATATATATATATATATATATATATATATATATATATATATATATATATATATATATATATATATATATATATATATATATATATATATATATATATATATATATATATATATATATATATATATATATATATATATATATATATATATATATATATATATATATATATATATATATATATATATATATATATATATATATATATATATATATATATATATATATATATATATATATATATATATATATATATATATATATATATATATATATATATATATATATATATATATATATATATATATATATATATATATATATATATATATATATATATATATATATATAACTCGTTGAATTAATTATAAATAGTTTACAACTATGGAATAACTTGATAGTTTGTATTCGATAGTTCCTAACGCTTATAAAAAAACTATATAGTGTATTAAAAAATTCTTCACCAAACGTCCAAGTCTCGAATACTGTTCAAGTGTCTCATACTGTTCACTTCCATAAGAAGTAATGGAATACTGTCCAAGTATGGAATAAGAGAGTAATGCAATGTTCTGGAATTTATACAACTA
>OZ016503.1:13422778-13472778 GCA_963966595.1 Physocephala rufipes
ATATATATATATATATATATATATATATATATATATATATATATATATATATATATATATATATATATATATATATATATATATATATATATATATATATATATATATATATATATATATATATATATATATATATATATATATATATATATATATATATATATATATATATATATATATATATGTATGTATATATATGTATATATATATATATATATATATATATATATATATATATATATATATATATATATATATATATATATATATATATATATATATATATATATATATATATATATATATATATATATATATATATATATATATATATATATATATATATATATATATATATATATATATATATATATATATATATATATATATATATATATATATATATATATATATATATATATATATATATATATATATATATATATATATATATATATATATATATATATATATATATATATATATATATATATATATATATATATATATATATATATATATATATATATATATATATATATATATATATATATATATATATATATATATATATATATATATATATATATATATATATATATATATATATATATATATATATATATATATATATATATATATATATATATATATATATATATATATATATATATCTATATATCTATATATCTATATATCTATATATCTATATATCTATATATCTATATATCTATATATCTATATATCTATCTATCTATCTATCTATCTATCTATCTATCTATCTATCTATCTATCTATCTATCTATCTATCTATCTATCTATCTATCTATCTATCTATCTATCTATCTATCTATCTATCTATCTATCTATCTATCTATCTATCTATCTATCTATCTATCTATCTATCTATCTATCTATCTATCTATCTATCTATCTATCTATCTATCTATCTATCTATCTATCTATCTATCTATCTATCTATCTATCTATCTATCTATCTATCTATCTATCTATCTATCTATCTATCTATCTATCTATCTATCTATCTATCTATCTATCTATCTATCTATCTATCTATCTATCTATCTATCTATCTATCTATCTATCTATCTATCTATCTATCTATCTATCTATCTATCTATCTATCTATCTATCTATCTATCTATCTATCTATCTATCTATCTAATCTATATATCTATCTATCTATCCATATAAGAATAAATATATGTTTCAATGGAATGGAGAATACTGTTTGTAATGATATAGAAAAGTTCAGCATTCATCCGATTAATTTAAATTTTCGTGCCATTTTTACCTTTTAATAATTTTCTGATTAATTACAGTGAATATCAAAAAGTATTTCTCTCAAAACCTAAGAATTTGTTGCATCGTGTTGAATGGCTAATAAAAGAACAAAATATTATTTATTCGGGAAGGGGACGGGACGGTGGGTAAACATCCAACCAAAGAAGACTATTGTGCTAAAGATGTCCGACCAAGGTTGTTGTACGTATTCGCTTTGCGCCGAGTCACCATTACCCAATTTTTTTGGCATTTTTATTACTTTGAATATTTCTTTAAAATTTACTACCAATATATGAACAAGAGAATCAATATTTTGAATAAAGGATAAACACTGCATCCTTTCTTAACTTAATCCACTCATCGATTTCGACAAAACGAAAATTGGCTTATAAAAAACGTACGTATCGTCGATCGTTGGTAATAATATCGTTTAACGATTTTTATACAAGGGTCGTGGGCATCCAAAACAATGGGGATTATCAAAATCCAATTCGGAACAGTAAAAATTTTAAATTGTGTCCACCGAATGAAAGAACGAATATAGATATGTGCAAAAAAATATTTCACTTCACAATTCCCTCACATTTACGTACACTTTAAGAATTGCAAACACTTGTAAAATATATTAGCACGATATTTGAAACTAGTGTAAGATAGTTTTATGCATTTAATGGAATTTTTACAATACATCCCCAACTCTAAGCCAGAAATCACGTCATGGCTGCCACGTCCCAGCAACAATGAAATGAAAAATATCCACCTTTATCATATATCACTGCACAGGAATGCAATGGTTCATGAAACGTACAAAAATACGCGGAAGCAGAACGTAATGCTAATTTACCAAGCAAGAGAACTGGCACTAGTGCGCAGAATACACTATATATTAACAATATTGTGGGAAAGAGAAAAAGGTGTTTATATCTATTCAGCAATTAAAGAAATATGGAAATATGGTCGTTCAGTAGAACGACCATAAAATGGAATTCCAATCCAATTGATTAACCAGATGTCAAATTTCGTAATCACAAACTTCGTCTAGAAGATTAAAAATTCATAAAATTATTAATCTTAGATTTCCTGCTTCATTAATGCTTAAAGAAAATGGAACAGGATTACCTTTGCGCAAAGTTTCCGATTTTTACAACAATTTGTTGTCGTTTTTATTGCTGTAGACCAAAACAACAATAAGGATTCTGTCACTCTCGTCATATTATCCGAGAAATAGGTTCTTCAAATTTAAAATCTTTTAAGCTGTATCTCGTAAACTAAAAGCAACAACTGTATAATTAATGAAAGGAAGCCAGTAAAATTCTTCATTTCGTCCTCAAATTCTTTAAACGCCTATTTTTTAAGAAAACAGCATATCGGGTTTTAGTACTTTTTCCGTGTTTAATTCGTTCTCTGTAAAATGTATAATTAACCCCGGAAGTTTCAATATTAAGAGGGCTTTTACACAAACTTGTGTATATTTTTCCATTGAAATCCAAGCAGTAATTGAGATGAAAACACATTTTAAAGCTCAGAACTATTTATGTATAACAACTTCTTTGCAGAACACAACATTGACCGTGATCTCGCGTTTTCCATCGACAACACTGGCAACTATGTAAATGTGGAGAGGTTTACAGTGCATATATGAATATTGTTACTTATGTGAAAAGAAATTTATATATACATTCTTTAATAGCTATCGAGCGTTGTAAACTCAAAAATTATGGTTTCTATATTTTTCCACTGATTTCCAGAAAGGGCAATAAACTTCAGTCAGCATACTTCAGTCTGTAATAAATTTAGTTTTTCATTAAAGTATCCATATCCTCAGTACGTAGAATTCTATCGCAAATATATTGTTTGCATAAAAAGTATTTATTTATAGCAGCCTTCGGGTCCGCCAAGGATCACAACCCTCAGAATATTATCGTGAATATAATATTGTTTGCATAAAAAGTATTCACATACTTAAGCATTCACATACATATACCACTTTTGGTCGCGGAACACAACCCCCATTTTGTACACTATCTTGCATTTTAGAATAATAATGAAAATGAATGTAAACGACCACGCGTTCCAAACGCGATAAAGAGCCGCAAATATTATGTAAAGGAGAACGAAAGCTTTAGCGCAACCATGGTGGAAGGTTGTTTTTTTTTTGAAGTTTGAGGGCAACCATAATGATTTAGAAAATAAGTGAAAATGTAAGAAAAGTAAATTCCCCCATCAATTTTCACGAAAAGATTACGTACAGAAAGCTAAGGAGGTACTGTGTCATAATATAAACTGAATTCAGTAGGGCATTTATATATTATATGTACAAAAAAATTAAAGAGCGAATAAAAAAGAAAAGTACCAAAAATTATGTTTTTTTTTCGAAATTTTAATTGTTTCGTTAAATTTTACGGCACAGAATTAAAGACATTATAATTGTTTTGCACGATGTATAGAAATTTTTTATTAAAACTGAAACGGTTATAACTCTTATACTAAACGTAAGCCATCAAACCTTTTTGATGTGTTCTTAAAGATAATCCTACCACATCACGCTCATAGTCGTATAGAAATTATTGAAGATTTTATTCGGAAGTACACTTAAGCCAAGAAAATTTATAAACATTAGGCAGTCAATTTGGTAGAGATATGCACATTTCTGTAAGGTAGCACACTTCTAATTTTGCATACAGTGATATTAACTTAATATTATTAATTAACCGAAAAAATTTTGTAAGACATTAGAAAACTATCGTAATGATACTACATACTACCGGTATATTTTCAATAAAATATGTAGTAGTGCATGTTTTACAAAATATCAAAGCTTGATGAGAATGTTAAAAATACTTTTATAATTTGAATGAGTCATTAACTCGAATCAATTCAATATTCATTGCAAAACCTGTTTAACGGAGATACAGCATTTTACCGAACAAAATGGTTTTACTTTGAAGAATGAAGTCTCAATAGATCAATATTTTATCACTACGCCATAGGTCACTACGTGACGAGAAATTACTGCTAGTGTTGTGAACTATCGAGTGATTTCCAATATCGATAGTTAGTAACAACGACTGTAATTATCGACTGATTTTTTCCCATTCATTCATTTGCTCGACCTATTCGTGTTCATAGCATAATCATAACATTGGTCGTTGGCAACATATTCAACTGTCTTGTTCCAAACAATTATTTGACTAATTTGGTATTGGCAGAGATAAAGAGATAGGGCACTCGTTGCTGTAAATTATAAATTCGTTATAATGACCATTATTTATAGTGTTGAATTCACGGACACATTGTGTGAGAACTCGTCCGATGTTGCTCTTGTTTGCTGTGCAGTTGCTAACGAGTATTTGTCATCGAAAATGATGAAAACATTTTTGCTAGCTTTTATTTCCATTTAATTTTCACCAAACGTAAACAATAGTGGTAGGCTTCACTTTAAGAAAATTAATGGGAAGCCACGGAGATAGACGATCCTCCAATTCAATGTGAAATATATAATTCTTAAAATCTTAAAGGAAAATATACATATCTATAATTAATCCCTAAAATCAAGGCACCGCCAAATTGATTACAGTAAAATACAATTACGCGAACGTTTTATATCGGAGAAGTTAATTGGAGTTAGGTTGCTTATTTATTATATTGGAATAAATGCTAACTGTATTAATTTTGAGTTTTTGGGCACTGAGTCATATTTTATTTATAAAAAATATTTTTTATGTTCACTGAATTCGTACAAATTTTTTATCGCTTTTTACCTATAACCCCCTTAGAATCGGATCCACTGCTAAAACGCAGGTTCGGATGCCGTTGGCGTGGCTACAAACGTCTAGTGAAACTTGTACCAATTTCCCAAAAAACGTGTACCTTTTTGTATATGTATGCCAAAAATGCGCATGTATTAGTGCGAATGTCCTATCCCTTTTGCTCTGGTATCGACTTTTACTTTGAGCGATTTCTGAATTACTAAGAAGTACAGAATGCTTGAATTATTCGATAGTTTTTACTAATTAATAATTCTAATTAATAAATTTTACTAATTAATTTATTCGTTGAATGATTTCTGAATTCTAAAAACTGCCAAAAAAAACTATGGAATGAATGAATAATTTACAACTATCGAATAACTCCATAGTATTTATTCGATATTTCCCAACACTAATTACTCCGTACAGAAAGAAATTATACTGCGTATAATTAATTAATCCCAAATATTTTTGAAATAAAGATATCATGAATACAAAGTTATGCAAATCAAATTTCAGATCTATATTCTAAATGAAATTTTAAAAGGCAGATGTAGAATTTTATTATATATTGACTTTCCACCATTAAACAAAACAGAAAAATTATGCACCTTTTTTATTTGAATTTTTATACCCCACATCCGAGAGGTTTAGGGATATATTAAGTTTGTTCCTGCGTTTATAACGCATTAAAGGAAGTGTGACAGGTATGGAAAAGTATATATATTCTGGCACAGAACAATCTTCTGAGTCGATTTAGCCCTGTCCGTCTGTCTGTTGAATTACAATTGCGAGATAACGAAAAGAGATATGACCATGAAATTAGGCAAACATATTCTCTGTTATTGGAAGCAGGTCGATATTGAAGGTGGATGAGAATCATGTATACTTTTGGTAGGTTATGTGAAGCGAATTTGAAGACAAAATGTTATCCTGCCACTGATCCACGGGTAATAAATTATTTTGCCAAAAGTGGACATGGTCCAAGGTGGGCATTGTGATGAAATTTGACACATATATTCTCCATTATAATAAATTTATTGGTTTCGAAAATTGGCAAAATCTGGTGAGAACCACGCCTACTTTCGATAATTAATATGAATATATACACATACGAGAATCAATTTCAACGTTTGCAGAGCGTATTTGAAGACAAAATTTTATCCTGGACCTGAGCCACGAATATTAAATTATTCTACAAAATGTGGGGGTTATCCGCGACTCTACTAAGAATATAGATATATCCTGCAGGTGTTGGCTTTTTAAGCTTCGGCCAGGCCGAAGGTAGTACCCTTACTTGTTTTTATGTAATTTTGTTTGTCCATATCTTGCCGCTTTATTATTTTATGTTTTTCGGTATTTCATATCTGAAATATCTACAATATATATAAACAAGTAAGGGTGCTATCTTTGGCCTGGCCGAAGCTTAAATACCCTACACCCACAGGATATATCCATATGCCTAGTAGTAACTCGGATCACCTCCACTTTTGGCAAAATAATTTAGTATTCGTAGTTTAGTTCCTGAATGAAAGTTTGTCTTAAGCTACAATCTTCAGACGTTTAAACTGAGACTGCTATGTGCATATACTCATATTATTTATCAAAACAAGACGTGGGTATCATTCGATTTTGCCAATTTTCACCTGATTGCAACAACAGAGAATATGCCAAATTTCATGACCATATTTCTTTTCGTTCTCTCGTAATCGTGATTTCATGAGGCAGACGAACGGACAGGGCTAAATCGACTCAGGCGATTGTTCTGAGCCAGCCGCTTCTATACATGCTACACCTCCTTTGATGCGTTACAAACGGAGGAACAAACTTAATATACCCTAAACCCCTCTGGTGTAAGGCATAAAACAGATTCGTAGAATTGGTAAAAACGCCATACTAAGCGTCTGCGATTTTTAACTGATTTTAATTGACATTTTGCTATAATTTATTTATAATTAATATCAACGGACCCGCTTAATAAGCACAAATATTATCAATATCTGCGAAATGTCACAAATTAATAACCAAACCGAACCGATATGGATCACGTTACAAGTTGATCCATTCTCCATTTTTTTCAAACGAGAGACAATTACTTGAGCAGTATTTATATATCGAGGCCTAAAGCGGACAACATGGAAGCTATATGAATGAAATCCCAAGCCGAAGAACGACGACTCTCACAGGATCTAATTAACAGGAGACCATTTGACAGTTTTATTGGAATTATTAGTTCCGATCAATACAAAGTTAAAAAATTATAAAACTGGTTTATTCCGAGTTAAGCAAAACTGATCTGAGGCATATCAAATATTTTGCACAAAGGATGAACACTAGTTCCACTAAAGTGTGATAGTGGTGTTCGTTCCATAAGCTATTGATAAACATACTGCTTTGTAAACGTAAATACATCCTAAAATATGGTACTTACCGTGAAACGTGTCGCCGTTCTCTTCTTCCGAAGCCATTTTACTAAACAATCAGAAATCTAACGTAATCAACCATAAAAAATTGCCGAATTTAAGTTAGGAAATTCGATATCAAACCGACATAATCAATCCAGGAGACGTTACCAACTAATATGGCGGAGAAACAGAAATAGCAATAAACTGCAATCTCAAAGAAACATTGTGGAAACAATACACGAAATAACGCAGGTATACATAGCATTGCCATTCATTAATAATGTAGGAAAAATAATATCAAATAAATCTCGATTATATTCCTTTCACACGGAGGCTGAAAAATAGACTCTTCATCAGATTTTTAAAAGTCAAACCACCTGTGGTATGCCAACCACATCAAACAAATTTCGTTACTGCTAAAACCAAAATATGAGCAAGAGAGAAGAATGAAGATCAGAAAAACTATTATGAAACCATGAATAAAGTTGAATGGAACAAATTTAAAGAGAAATCAAAGTTGAAAACTCAATTTTGCTGCTTTCAACGAAAAGTTGCATTTTATTAGCTTTTCGTAAGACAGTATTTGTATGGACGAAAAGTTTCTTTTCGGGGACTTTTCATTGAGAGGTCGAAGTCTAAACGAAAGATAATTTTTCGGCATTCGTGTGAACCTCATATTATATATAATTTTCTGACATATCCAATTTTTCCTTTTTGTTTTATCCGTGTTAATATTCTTATAAATAGGTGCAAAATTTATAATACGCAATCTAAGACTTCTTCGTAATAAGTAAACCATCCTCAGTAGATATATTTCACATCTCCTTTATTATTTATCAGCATCATAAATGAAACATAGGAAAAATTTTACTAAAACGACCTTCTTACCCCATAATGTGATTCGCTTTTCCCTTTGCGATGGGGTGATTAATCTCAACGAAATATACCAAAATTCAGAGGTTCAAAATTGAGGCTGTAATAAGAGCGATTTGGTAAACGACTGGAAAAGAAGAGCAAAACAAAACGATGAGAACCACTGGCAACTGGCGATGAAAAATTCTGTTCACTATAAAGTTGCGTAACGTATTTAATTTTATTCACTGTTATTTATTTAATTTTCATTAACTTCTCTTATTTTTATTTATTTTGAATGTAATAAAGTTTCCTCAATATTTATCTACAAATACAAACCTCCCATGCATCTCCATAAACCAACCCAAGCTCATGAAATACATGCTGGTAAGTACTGTGCAAGCTTTTCTCTCTCATTCTTTATAAGGTTAGACTTTTTGACAGCTTTTCCTAAAAAGTGAATAGTAAGTAATAGGAAAAAGTAAGATATAAAGTAAATAAACTAAAGTAAATAAGGAGCAAATAAAACTGTTTTAAACAATTTTGAAAATATTTTGAATTTAGTCGTCATTAGAAATTTTATTTTTATTTTTGTTTTTGTAAGACTAATGTTTATTTTACTTTTTATTTTTGTAAGACATAAAAACTACTTTACTTTTTATTTTTGTATAGCATAAAAAATAGCATAAAAATTATAGCTATAAACACAACCTCGCGACAGTTGTCGCGTCGACAAATCAAAACTCTGCTGGCGCTGAAGTTAGCAGAGAACATGTCTGTAATTTCAATACAATTTTATTAATTGCTAATGTCATTTAAAGTAAACAAACGGAGAAAAGAAGAACAAGACGAGCGACAACAAAAAAAAGTAGAAAATTTTCTACTACTGTCGTTGTCGTACGCGCCAGCAGCGCGACAATTTTGTTTTTTCTCAATTCCCATAAGACTCCATGTATTTTTGACAAATCGCGGCGGTGTACGACAACTTGTCGCGAGGTTGTGTTTATAACATAAGGGCCTTATGATGTAAACCGAAACGAAGGCGTTTCAACGTTTCCCTTTTGTGCTTTCCTAAATTTTTCTCTCCTTTGACAGCTTGTAGACAAACAGCACATAGAAATTCGACTGACATGAATACACAAATGTTTTTCGTGCTTCCACATCAGTGCATTCCAGTCGAAAACTGGATGCCGAAGTTGTACATTGTTGGTTGCCGCTACCGATGTATCTATGCCACACTCACAGGAGAGATTTGTCTCGAGACATTGATGTATTCATTTATTTGAATGTGGGTTGTATGTTTAGGTATAATTTTCCAATGACTAATACATTTTACTACTTTTAAATAATTTTTCTGATAAATGAACATTATTTTATTACATTTAATATTGTGGTGCGCGTTAAGTTGAAGACGGAAAATATTGAAGAAATTAAAATTGCGTTAATTTTGATGGCACCAGATTCTGTGGATGCATTATTTATCATTCGGGGTGAAGATGTCGTTATAATAAAATCTATTCGAAGGAAATAACTCCCTAACCGCAACCTCGCAGCGGCAGCTGATAGTAACGAGCAAATCATTAAAAAGCTATGGAACGAGCACAGCAACGGCAGCGACAGTAGAAACAGACCCCTCAAAATGTAAGACGAGGACGAAACGAGTCGTTGACGCCGATTTCGAAGAAAAACGCGCCGGTATGGTCCAAATGTAGAACTCTCGTCATCCTTCGTCATCCTTCTACGATTGTAGTTCCATTTTCCATTGGTTTGTTGCTAGTGTTGGGAGCTATCGAATATATGCTATCTAATTATTCGGTAGTTATGAACTAAACATTTATTCGAAAGTTTTTTCCGCTAGTTTTTAGTCATTTAGAAATCACTAAACGAGTAAATGTGCCTCTCAGAATTAGTAATTACCAGAAATTATCGAATAATTCAACCATTATATTTAATCCATAGTTTTAGTAAAACACGAGAAAAACCCGATACCCAATTACACAAACAAGAACAACGGGTTTGTGGTATTGTTGTATACACACACAACACCTGCGACGTTCAAATGTCTGAAGATTAAGCTGTTATCTCTGTGTAAAAAGCAAAATAAAAGGGCGAATGAATGAAAGAATGAGAGAAGTGAATGAGTGAAAAGACTTCGGCTGTAGAAAGCTATAAAAACTGCTTAAAGATTTGACCGACGAAACCTTTTTGGTTTCGTCAGATTTCGTCGCAAATTTCGCCTGCCATTTTTCCCGTTGCTTTCGTTATCGCTTGGAATGCATTGAAAGGCACTAACAAAAATTGTTTATTTCGTCGGAGGCGTCAGCGGCCATATTTTTATCTGCTGCTTATCTAGAAGCTGTCAGATCGAGTAAAAACTGAGGACAACACAAAAGGGAGACCAAAAAACGTTGAATGTTTCGTCTTACATTTTGAGGGGGAGAATCTTATATGGCAGCAACTCTTACGATCTTTTTCTCTCGCAAAATGTTGATGGACGGACGGAACACTTCCGATTTTGTCCTTGTTTGATGTGTATTTGCTAACGAGTATTACGACATATTTGTCATCGAACGTGTTGAAAAAGTTTTGCCTAGTAAGAGATTATGGTAGGCTTTATTTTAAGAAAATGAATGGGCTGATACGGAGATGGGCGATCCCCACAAATCAATGTGAAATATATAATTCTTAAAACCTTAAAGGAAATTATGATTATGTATATTTAATTTTTAAAATCAATGCCCCTCCAAATTTATTTCAATAAAATATAATTACCCAAGAATCGTTTTATACCGGAGAAGTAAATTCTATTACGCTTTCTCGTTTATTATAATGGAATAAATGCTTACTATATTAATTTTGAGTTTTTGCTTACTGAATTATAATATTTTATTTATCAGATGATTAAAAATAAGAAATCATATATGTGACGTTCAATGAATTCAAACATTTTCGATCACTGACGAATTGTCACCGTACCTTCACATTGTTCATGTTTTGCTGTCGTCTGTATGCCTTCGGCTGCTTTCTCGATTTCGCCCTACCATTTCTTGGCGGTAGTACTATCTTTTTCCTTTGTGAAAATATCTATTCTTTTCCTTGTAAATACGTTTTGTGCCACCAAGGGCCACATGAAGTCGCCGAATAATCGGTATTATATTGGTGGTACTTGTTTCCTGGCCATTAGTCCCCTTTTAGATTAGGCAACTTTTCCTTTCAACTTCGAATTCGAAGTTGGAGTTCGTAGGTGAGAGGCTGAAGACGAAAGCGGACGAGTACAGGTCACTTTTGTTTGTAATATCAAAGAATTCAATAATATCTATGCGGAAATTTGATAGTCTTCAGTTCAAGCATTTACTTACTTATTGAATTATTGAGATTGTTACGTAAAACATACTCATACGATTATGTACACGCTTCAATGCGTTTCATCGGTTTCGTATTTTTTATATATTATTATACAGTTTTATGTCACCAACAATGTATAATTTAAAAAATTAGTGTATCTTGTGTATTTGTATATGGGTGGTATACTATGGGTGTACTATGGGTGTACTATGGGTACTATGGGTATATGGCTATATGTACTACGGGTGGCCTACTGGGGAACCGGACATCCATAAAAAAACCGGTAACGCGCCAACGTGCATACCTCTTGGATGGCGTGGAAATTCATAAATCTTTCTTATGTATGCATTGTTGCCACTGTTGTGGCGAAAAGTAAAGCTTGTACCATTAAAATTGGATTTCTGTCGGGAGCAGCACAAACGTCCAGATCTCGTTATCCATTTCTCACATGAAGGAAATATAGAAGCGTCATCCATAATATAGCGAGAGAGCAATCCTGGAATTTATCCAATACGTATTAATGTCAGCGTCATTTATTCCGATGACTTTGAAAATTACTCTTACCTGTTACATTTTCTGGGCGAATTAAATTCCTGCGGGCCGAAGTAGCAACCTGCGAGGAATGTCCTGCCACACCCACAGGCATTCCACAGGTACAAGTAAAGCTGCGGCTGGCTTACCGCAAGCAAATTGGGCGTTGGTTGTCGCAATGAAACATAAAAGGTACGTTCACAGAATTCGTACTTGCAACCCCGTGCGGGATGGCCCGCCGAGGAATTAAGCCATCATGGCTGGTGTCCTCGTAAAACACCAGACAGAAATCTGTACATATAATTTAGGGTGCCATTCCCGAGGTGTATGGGCCCAAAATGGCAGTGACCAGGCGTATGAGACGGTCACTTACCACGATTGTGGTACTCCCTGGTTCCGGAGCCTACCATAGGCTTTAAATTCGTACCACGGGAGACATACAAGCGAAAAATTAGACAATCAGTATGTGTGCTAATAGCTTATGCTAATAGTCACACCATCTGATAGATATATATATTCCAAGCCCCACATGTATGCCATTGGGTAGGCAATTCGGGAGCTTCGTGGTGGCTGTGGTTATAACCCAAAGTTACGCGGGTACGAGTTTGGATGAGCTCGGGTGTGGTAATGCACTAACCCATTACCGGGTGCCGGGCCCCATAGACCGGCAGAGGTTTTAGATCGGCCTCGACGATAACTTAAGTGGAATGTCCATACCATGCATATGGCTTCCAAAGGTACAAACGCCACGGCTTGGTAACCCGGAGGCACTGGACGCCGGTTGTCGTCATATAACAGAAAAGGTACATTCACAGAGTCTGTACTTGCAACCCCGTGCGGGATGGCCCGCGATGAGATTAAGCCTATACGGCAGGTGCTCATGTAAAGCCAATATAGGAATCTGTTAATTATTAAATAAAGAATCATTAAACCAGTATATTAAACCATTATAGCTTGCTAAATGAACTTGAAACTACTTTTCAATTTAGAAAATTTCATTATTTTTAGTATTGAGCAAGATTATGTAGGTCACATTTGTTTGTAATATCAAAGAATTCAATAATATATATATATATATATATATATATATATATATATATATACGGAATTTTGATAATCTTCAGTTCAAACATTTACCTACGTGTTGAATTATTGAGATTGTTACGTAATGCTGTAAACAGATAGAGACATACTAAAAACAAAATACATCAAAATTACACAGGCTCTTATGGGAAACGAGAAATGCTGTAAACAGATAGAGACATACAAAAAACAAAATACATCAAAATTACACAGGCTCTTATGGGAAACGAGAAAAAAATCATTTTCCTACATACATTTGTGTGTAGATAAAATTTCACCAATTTGGAATTTGACATTTTGTATGTGGGCTTGTTCTTCTTCTTTTACTATTCTTGTTTACATTTTTAATGACAGGCGCCAAGTGAAATTTAAATTCTTCAATTGTAGCAAATTGCTTAACATTTTACAACATTGTACACAAAACACACGATAGATGTTACAGTAATAATATATTCATGTAATGAATTCATTTTTTTAGCTTGTTGATCGAATATTTACGGATTTTAAAATACAAGTTTAGAAATCAAATACGGAAATAACCCATAATGACAGATTTCTATTTTGTATTTTGCATGTTTTGTTTTGTTTCACAAAGATAAAATGAGATGAAATACAGATGTATTTTGTTTTTAGTATGTCTCTATTTGTTTACAGCATAAAACTTACTCGCATAATTTATGTACACGCTTCAATACGTTTCATTGGTTTCGTATTTTTGAAGTTTCTTTTTTGAATTGAGTTTGCAGGGATGGGCCTTTTTCGCTATATATTTTTTCACCACGATTTTTAAAATTGCAAAATTAAAAAATTTTATACATTCCAAGGATTTCTAATTTTGCTAAAAAATGCCAAGTGCGCGAGTATGCAGTAAAGTTGGATGTGCAGGCGGTGGTCAATTCTTCAGGTTTCCGGACGTTGCCACCGATGGATCACAGTAAGATGTGTTTTTCAATCACGGCCGCAAGTGTTTTCCAATTGGAATCTCCAGTTGTTCCAATTGGAAAACCTGCAATGTTAGATTTAGGTGATAATGTATAGCTCTGATATGGAAATTTTTAATTTGAATAACCAACATTCTAATCCAAATGAGAGTAAAAACATATGTGATCTGCATTTGTTTAGAAGTTATAGCTCAATAAAATAAATGAGCAATTAATAAAAATCAGTATGAAACTGTTGAAAAATTTCTAAATCAGAATTATACAGTGCATGCTGGGTACAAATAGGTATAGGTAATAGGATAATTTGTGAATGCACTTTTTATATTTGCTTCGTTTTCACTCTTCAACTGTGCTTAACTAAATTTAACTGTGCTTAACTAAATTTATTTAACTACTAGCTATGCAACATTATATCATAAATTATCACCAACATCCATTAACATTCATAAAATGTAACATCGTAACAATCATTTTAAATTTCATATATATTAACGTTTGTGAAATCTTTTACATATCATTGTACAATTTTAATTTCCTAACAATTTGTTATGTATATCTAATAAAATAAGTGTGCCTTGTATATTTGCATATGGGTGTTATAGGCCTACTGGGGAACCGGACATCCAAAAAAAACGGTAACGCGCCAATGTGCATACCTCTTGGGTGGCGTGGAAGTGCACACAGCCCTCTGATAGAAATTTTATGTTTTCATTTGTTTACTATAGGATATCCGTTTCACTACTACTAGTCTCATCAAATAAATTCCTTCCGGCTACTTCCATTTTTAATACTGTTTCCTTCGTTGTCTTTTTTTCTTCTGTTTTCTCTTCACTTCTTTGCGCACCTTTATCTTACTAGTAGGATTTCCATGAACAATGAAATTGGTGGATTCCGGCATATTTCTGGTATCTTTAGTAATTGACAATTTTGCGCATTTATGCAGTTGTCTGATTCTAGAAAGGATAATATTCAAAATTAATTAGAATTCGACCATTATATTGTTTTTACTTCTTGTATTACTTCGCGTTTTCTATACGTTTTAAATTATTTAAAGTCTCATTGCTATTTTTGAGAACTTCATGCAGGAGAGGCATTGATTCTATGCAGGTGCTATCTTGATAACTTTCTTCTATGAACACCGTTTCCGGTTTGGCAGGTCACATTATTATAATGCTTGGTGAGTTACTATAAATTGTTTAGCGTTCTGAATTGGTTAGAACTAGAGGAAAGTTTAGCTCATTCGCGCATTAAAATCAATGAAAATCTGAAAATTCTGAAAGAATTGAATATATTAATCGATTACGACGAAAAATGAAATATTTAATAGAATTACCGTAAATTTTAAAAAGTATGGAGCCTGATTTTACTTTGATGACTGATTCCTTGTGAATTGAATAATTTTTTAGGCGCGCCTGTTTCAATTTCTTTTTCGAATTAAGTGACCTTTCATTTGATTGTTTCTATTTTGTGTAGGCTGCTTTATACTATCTTGATTGCAAATTAATTTTTTGCCTTCCAGCGCTCCCAAAAATATTTCTGTGCTGTTTTCGTGGATTTCTTTTTGCAGCTATTTACTTCCGGTGCTTTTTACTAAACCCATTTTTGGATCAATATTCTCAGCATCAGCTGATTCTTTACGCGTTTTCTTCCTAGGTTTTCTAAACAACGTTCGCAACGGCTCGATTTCTACATTTTCGGTCTCAAAAATATCCGCGCATAGTATTTGATTTTGCCGTTTGCCATCACCGAAGGACGAGTTACTGCCATTATTCACGGCAATATTGAGTTCATCCGGAGTAATGTCAACATCGTCCTCAACTCTTTCTTGCTGTTCCTTCCTACGGGCTTCCAAAATATTCATCAGCTCTTTATTCTATTTTGGGATGTTTTTGGGATTTGTGGTGACATGAAAATAAGCCAGCCAGCCCATCCGAATTCTGGCTCAAGCCCGTGTTATGTTCTACTTTTACGTATTAATATTTTCATTTACTTAAACTTTATCTATAGAACTTATTGAATTTAAATTCTTGTTTGTGACTCTTTTTCTTATTATTTTCACATAACAACAGAGCACAAAATGTGCTTTCAAATCAAGCTGCCGAAGCGAACTGTTGTTTACATATTTTCATGAAATGACATACGTGACATTTAATTTGGTGTATTACGCATATCTATACATAACCCTTGTACGTGAGTTTCGGTCGTGTAAAATTTTGTCATTTTTTGACACATTTTTTCGGGAAAAGAGTTTCCTATCTCGTTGTCTCTGATGCAAACCACACTGAAGCTGTTCAATTTTTTCCAAACACGTGTTCAATCAGCTGCGCTAGACCACGAGTTCCTTTTTTATATGTTCTTTAGGGAACAGGTTTACGACCCGCTTACAACTCCAATTTTTTGATAATTTTGTTGTTGTGCATTACAACTCTCTGGTCACAACATTGTTTAGGAGTTATAGCCTGTTAAATTTTTGAAATACTCGAGGCAATAGCTCATTAATTGTAGGAGGGAAGAACATGACGAAGGCATCAATCGGAACATATCCATGTCTTTAATTTATGTAATGAAATATTTTGTCGAAGAGCTTGTACTTTTGAATTTCACATATACATTTTAAAAACCTTTTTTGTACTCAAATATTTTTTCTCTGTAAAATTCATTATAAACCCATACAAATGTATGAACATTAATGAAAAACAGATGCCGAGCTTTCCGTACGTATTTCGTGAAAAACGGCGCAGGAACTCAGGAGAAGACGAATTTTGAAAACAAAATTTTTCAAGAAACTAATTTTTTACATTACACTACTTCTGCAATATGCTAGCCTGACGTGGAAACATTAAGAAAATGGAGCATATTTATATAATCGTAGTAGGTCCAGTATTTCTCCAAATTGTTGTTGTTGTTGTGATCGCTTCCTGACCCCAAAATCAAAAACAAATTCTCGCTCTTTCTTGGGAGCAGCTTCTGCAATTTTTTGCAGTGAGTGTATGTCATTTTAAAACAGCTTTCTCCGGTTAAGAAATCAGTAAACTCCATGGGGAAAAAAATTATCTACTTTCGTATAGCGCCGTAGGAAAATAATTTTTTTTACAGTGAAAATAGTATACAGATGTGAAGATCTGTATATTTTTTAAAAAGTATTGGTTTTTTCATTAAAAAGGTTATTACAATAAAAAAGATATTGATACGGAAAATGGTAGAACGCACCCGAACGTTCTAGCCTTCACGTTAATGCGAAACTGACACATGTGTCATTTCACGATAATCATCATTCACACTACACAAACATTACACATGTTTGACATGACTCATACGTCAGTTGTCTGATTCTAGAAAGGATAATATTCAAAATTAATTAGAATTCGACCATTATATTGTTTTTACTTCTTGTATTACTTCGCGTTTTCTATACGTTTTAAATTATTTAAAGTCTCATTGCTATTTTTGAGAACTTCATGCAGGAGAGGCATTGATTCTATGCAGGTGCTATCTTGATAACTTTCTTCTATGAACACCGTTTCCGGTTTGGCAGGTCACATTATTATAATGCTTGGTGAGTTACTATAAATTGTTTAGCGTTCTGAATTGGTTAGAACTAGAGGAAAGTTTAGCTCATTCGCGCATTAAAATCAATGAAAATCTGAATATTCTGAAAGAATTGAATATATTAATCGATTACGACGAAAAATGAAATATTTAATAGAATTACCGTAAATTTTAAAAAGTATGGAGCCTGATTTTACTTTGATGACTGATTCCTTGTGAATTGAACAATTTTTTAGGCGCGCCTGTTTCAATTTCTTTTTCGAATTAAGTGACCTTTCATTTGATTGTTTCTATTTTGTGTAGGCTGCTTTATACTATCTTGATTGCAAATTAATTTTTTGCCTTCCAGCGCTCCCAAAAATATTTCTGTGCTGTTTTCGTGGATTTCTTTTTGCAGCTATTTACTTCCGGTGCTTTTTACTAAACCCATTTTTGGATCAATATTCTCAGCATCAGCTGATTCTTTACGCGTTTTCTTCCTAGGTTTTCTAAACAACGTTCGCAACGGCTCGATTTCTACATTTTCGGTCTCAAAAATATCCGCGCATAGTATTTGATTTTGCCGTTTGCCATCACCGAAGGACGAGTTACTGCCATTATTCACGGCAATATTGAGTTCATCCGGAGTAATGTCAACATCGTCCTCAACTCTTTCTTGCTGTTCCTTCCTACGGGCTTCCAAAATATTCATCAGCTCTTTATTCTATTTTGGGATGTTTTTGGGATTTGTGGTGACATGAAAATAAGCCAGCCAGCCCATCCGAATTCTGGCTCAAGCCCGTGTTATGTTCTACTTTTACGTATTAATATTTTCATTTACTTAAACTTTATCTATAGAACTTATTGAATTTAAATTCTTGTTTGTGACTCTTTTTCTTATTATTTTCACATCACAACAGAGCACAAAATGTGCTTTCAAATCAAGCTGCCGAAGCGAACTGTTGTTTACATATTTTCATGAAATGACATACGTGACATTTAATTTGGTGTATTACGCATATCTATACATAACCCTTGTACGTGAGTTTCGGTCGTGTAAAATTTTGTCATTTTTTGACACATTTTTTCGGGAAAAGAGTTTCCTATCTCGTTGTCTCTGATGCAAACCACACTGAAGCTGTTCAATTTTTTCCAAACACGTGTTCAATCAGCTGCGCTAGACCACGAGTTCCTTTTTTATATGTTCTTTAGGGAACAGGTTTACGACCCGCTTACAACTCCAATTTTTTGATAATTTTGTTGTTGTGCATTACAACTCTCTGGTCACAACATTGTTTAGGAGTTATAGCCTGTTAAATTTTTGAAATACTCGAGGCAATAGCTCATTAATTGTAGGAGGGAAGAACATGACGAAGGCATCAATCGGAACATATCCATGTCTTTAATTTATGTAATGAAATATTTTGTCGAAGAGCTTGTACTTTTGAATTTCACATATACATTTTAAAAACCTTTTTTTGTACTCAAATATTTTTTCTCTGTAAAATTCATTATAAACCCATACAAATGTATGAACATTAATGAAAAACAGATGCCGAGCTTTCCGTACGTATTTCGTGAAAAACGGCGCAGGAACTCAGGAGAAGACGAATTTTGAAAACAAAATTTTTCAAGAAACTAATTTTTTACATTACACTACTTCTGCAATATGCTAGCCTGACGTGGAAACATTAAGAAAATGGAGCATATTTATATAATCGTAGTAGGTCCAGTATTTCTCCAAATTGTTGTTGTTGTTGTGATCGCTTCCTGACCCCAAAATCAAAAACAAATTCTCGCTCTTTCTTGGGAGCAGCTTCTGCAATTTTTTGCAGTGAGTGTATGTCATTTTAAAACAGCTTTCTCCGGTTAAGAAATCAGTAAACTCCATGGGGAAAAAAATTATCTACTTTCGTATAGCGCCGTAGGAAAATAATTTTTTTTACAGTGAAAATAGTATACAGATGTGAAGATCTGTATATTTTTTAAAAAGTATTGGTTTTTTCATTAAAAAGGTTATTACAATAAAAAAGATATTGATACGGAAAATGGTAGAACGCACCCGAACGTTCTAGCCTTCACGTTAATGCGAAACTGACACATGTGTCATTTCACGATAATCATCATTCACACTACACAAACATTACACATGTTTGACATGACTCATACGTCAGTTGTCTGATTCTAGAAAGGATAATATTCAAAATTAATTAGAATTCGACCATTATATTGTTTTTACTTCTTGTATTACTTCGCGTTTTCTATACGTTTTAAATTATTTAAAGTCTCATTGCTATTTTTGAGAACTTCATGCAGGAGAGGCATTGATTCTATGCAGGTGCTATCTTGATAACTTTCTTCTATGAACACCGTTTCCGGTTTGGCAGGTCACATTATTATAATGCTTGGTGAGTTACTATAAATTGTTTAGCGTTCTGAATTGGTTAGAACTAGAGGAAAGTTTAGCTCATTCGCGCATTAAAATCAATGAAAATCTGAAAATTCTGAAAGAATTGAATATATTAATCGATTACGACGAAAAATGAAATATTTAATAGAATTACCGTAAATTTTAAAAAGTATGGAGCCTGATTTTACTTTGATGACTGATTCCTTGTGAATTGAACAATTTTTTAGGCGCGCCTGTTTCAATTTCTTTTTCGAATTAAGTGACCTTTCATTTGATTGTTTCTATTTTGTGTAGGCTGCTTTATACTATCTTGATTGCAAATTAATTTTTTGCCTTCCAGCGCTCCCAAAAATATTTCTGTGCTGTTTTCGTGGATTTCTTTTTGCAGCTATTTACTTCCGGTGCTTTTTACTAAACCCATTTTTGGATCAATATTCTCAGCATCAGCTGATTCTTTACGCGTTTTCTTCCTAGGTTTTCTAAACAACGTTCGCAACGGCTCGATTTCTACATTTTCGGTCTCAAAAATATCCGCGCATAGTATTTGATTTTGCCGTTTGCCATCACCGAAGGACGAGTTACTGCCATTATTCACGGCAATATTGAGTTCATCCGGAGTAATGTCAACATCGTCCTCAACTCTTTCTTGCTGTTCCTTCCTACGGGCTTCCAAAATATTCATCAGCTCTTTATTCTATTTTGGGATGTTTTTGGGATTTGTGGTGACATGAAAATAAGCCAGCCAGCCCATCCGAATTCTGGCTCAAGCCCGTGTTATGTTCTACTTTTACGTATTAATATTTTCATTTACTTAAACTTTATCTATAGAACTTATTGAATTTAAATTCTTGTTTGTGACTCTTTTTCTTATTATTTTCACATCACAACAGAGCACAAAATGTGCTTTCAAATCAAGCTGCCGAAGCGAACTGTTGTTTACATATTTTCATGAAATGACATACGTGACATTTAATTTGGTGTATTACGCATATCTATACATAACCCTTGTACGTGAGTTTCGGTCGTGTAAAATTTTGTCATTTTTTGACACATTTTTTCGGGAAAAGAGTTTCCTATCTCGTTGTCTCTGATGCAAACCACACTGAAGCTGTTCAATTTTTTCCAAACACGTGTTCAATCAGCTGCGCTAGACCACGAGTTCCTTTTTTATATGTTCTTTAGGGAACAGGTTTACGACCCGCTTACAACTCCAATTTTTTGATAATTTTGTTGTTGTGCATTACAACTCTCTGGTCACAACATTGTTTAGGAGTTATAGCCTGTTAAATTTTTGAAATACTCGAGGCAATAGCTCATTAATTGTAGGAGGGAAGAACATGACGAAGGCATCAATCGGAACATATCCATGTCTTTAATTTATGTAATGAAATATTTTGTCGAAGAGCTTGTACTTTTGAATTTCACATATACATTTTAAAAACCTTTTTTTGTACTCAAATATTTTTTCTCTGTAAAATTCATTATAAACCCATACAAATGTATGAACATTAATGAAAAACAGATGCCGAGCTTTCCGTACGTATTTCGTGAAAAACGGCGCAGGAACTCAGGAGAAGACGAATTTTGAAAACAAAATTTTTCAAGAAACTAATTTTTTACATTACACTACTTCTGCAATATGCTAGCCTGACGTGGAAACATTAAGAAAATGGAGCATATTTATATAATCGTAGTAGGTCCAGTATTTCTCCAAATTGTTGTTGTTGTTGTGATCGCTTCCTGACCCCAAAATCAAAAACAAATTCTCGCTCTTTCTTGGGAGCAGCTTCTGCAATTTTTTGCAGTGAGTGTATGTCATTTTAAAACAGCTTTCTCCGGTTAAGAAATCAGTAAACTCCATGGGGAAAAAAATTATCTACTTTCGTATAGCGCCGTAGGAAAATAATTTTTTTTACAGTGAAAATAGTATACAGATGTGAAGATCTGTATATTTTTTAAAAAGTATTGGTTTTTTCATTAAAAAGGTTATTACAATAAAAAAGATATTGATACGGAAAATGGTAGAACGCACCCGAACGTTCTAGCCTTCACGTTAATGCGAAACTGACACATGTGTCATTTCACGATAATCATCATTCACACTACACAAACATTACACATGTTTGACATGACTCATACGTCAGTTGTCTGATTCTAGAAAGGATAATATTCAAAATTAATTAGAATTCGACCATTATATTGTTTTTACTTCTTGTATTACTTCGCGTTTTCTATACGTTTTAAATTATTTAAAGTCTCATTGCTATTTTTGAGAACTTCATGCAGGAGAGGCATTGATTCTATGCAGGTGCTATCTTGATAACTTTCTTCTATGAACACCGTTTCCGGTTTGGCAGGTCACATTATTATAATGCTTGGTGAGTTACTATAAATTGTTTAGCGTTCTGAATTGGTTAGAACTAGAGGAAAGTTTAGCTCATTCGCGCATTAAAATCAATGAAAATCTGAAAATTCTGAAAGAATTGAATATATTAATCGATTACGATGAAAAATGAAATATTTAATAGAATTACCGTAAATTTTAAAAAGTATGGAGCCTGATTTTACTTTGATGACTGATTCCTTGTGAATTGAACAATTTTTTAGGTGCGCCTGTTTCAATTTCTTTTTCGAATTAAGTGACCTTTCATTTGATTGTTTCTATTTTGTGTAGGCTGCTTTATACTATCTTGATTGCAAATTAATTTTTTGCCTTCCAGCGCTCCCAAAAATATTTCTGTGCTGTTTTCGTGGATTTCTTTTTGCAGCTATTTACTTCCGGTGCTTTTTACTAAACCCATTTTTGGATCAATATTCTCAGCATCAGCTGATTCTTTACGCGTTTTCTTCCTAGGTTTTCTAAACAACGTTCGCAACGGCTCGATTTCTACATTTTCGGTCTCAAAAATATCCGCGCATAGTATTTGATTTTGCCGTTTGCCATCACCGAAGGACGAGTTACTGCCATTATTCACGGCAATATTGAGTTCATCCGGAGTAATGTCAACATCGTCCTCAACTCTTTCTTGCTGTTCCTTCCTACGGGCTTCCAAAATATTCATCAGCTCTTTATTCTATTTTGGGATGTTTTTGGGATTTGTGGTGACATGAAAATAAGCCAGCCAGCCCATCCGAATTCTGGCTCAAGCCCGTGTTATGTTCTACTTTTACGTATTAATATTTTCATTTACTTAAACTTTATCTATAGAACTTATTGAATTTAAATTCTTGTTTGTGACTCTTTTTCTTATTATTTTCACATCACAACAGAGCACAAAATGTGCTTTCAAATCAAGCTGCCGAAGCGAACTGTTGTTTACATATTTTCATGAAATGACATACGTGACATTTAATTTGGTGTATTACGCATATCTATACATAACCCTTGTACGTGAGTTTCGGTCGTGTAAAATTTTGTCATTTTTTGACACATTTTTTCGGGAAAAGAGTTTCCTATCTCGTTGTCTCTGATGCAAACCACACTGAAGCTGTTCAATTTTTTCCAAACACGTGTTCAATCAGCTGCGCTAGACCACGAGTTCCTTTTTTATATGTTCTTTAGGGAACAGGTTTACGACCCGCTTACAACTCCAATTTTTTGATAATTTTGTTGTTGTGCATTACAACTCTCTGGTCACAACATTGTTTAGGAGTTATAGCCTGTTAAATTTTTGAAATACTCGAGGCAATAGCTCATTAATTGTAGGAGGGAAGAACATGACGAAGGCATCAATCGGAACATATCCATGTCTTTAATTTATGTAATGAAATATTTTGTCGAAGAGCTTGTACTTTTGAATTTCACATATACATTTTAAAAACCTTTTTTTGTACTCAAATATTTTTTCTCTGTAAAATTCATTATAAACCCATACAAATGTATGAACATTAATGAAAAACAGATGCCGAGCTTTCCGTACGTATTTCGTGAAAAACGGCGCAGGAACTCAGGAGAAGACGAATTTTGAAAACAAAATTTTTCAAGAAACTAATTTTTTACATTACACTACTTCTGCAATATGCTAGCCTGACGTGGAAACATTAAGAAAATGGAGCATATTTATATAATCGTAGTAGGTCCAGTATTTCTCCAAATTGTTGTTGTTGTTGTGATCGCTTCCTGACCCCAAAATCAAAAACAAATTCTCGCTCTTTCTTGGGAGCAGCTTCTGCAATTTTTTGCAGTGAGTGTATGTCATTTTAAAACAGCTTTCTCCGGTTAAGAAATCAGTAAACTCCATGGGGAAAAAAATTATCTACTTTCGTATAGCGCCGTAGGAAAATAATTTTTTTTACAGTGAAAATAGTATACAGATGTGAAGATCTGTATATTTTTTAAAAAGTATTGGTTTTTTCATTAAAAAGGTTATTACAATAAAAAAGATATTGATACGGAAAATGGTAGAACGCACCCGCACGTTCTAGCCTTCACGTTAATGCGAAACTGACACATGTGTCATTTCACGATAATCATCATTCACACTACACAAACATTACACATGTTTGACATGACTCATACGTTTCACAATAATCACACCATACAACACAGCCACACTAAGAAATGTCAAGCACATTCCAGACCCTTCCTTTATCGCTAAAGCTGGGTATAAATACGACGGCTGCTGACAGCTGTCAATCAATTGGTGTCTGACTACTGAGGTGAACACATCACGCAAGTGCAAGTTACAAAGTGAAAGTACAGAATTGTAAAGTAAATAGTTGCGAGTAAAAGTGGTTAAATAAAGCTGACAAATAAATTTAGATTAAACACAACAGCTAAATAAAGTGTTTTATTGGATTATTCACAATCCAGTGATCGAACCTGAAATATTCAGAGTAGAATTTTCAAATAACGTAACAATTGGTGTCAGAAGTGGGATTGCTGAATAATCCTGTACCATGGTGAGATTTGCAGAATTAAAAATTTCTCAACTAAGAGAAGAGCTGGAAGCTCGTGGACTGCCTGTGACAGGTAACAAGGCGGAGCTGCAAGTGAGACTGCGTGCATCATTGGAAAAAGATGGCATCGATGTAGATGACTATGAATTCGGTTACGATGATGCCGGAGCGTCATCAAAGGCTGAAGAACAACTGCCAGAACCACAGCAAGCTCAAGGTTTCGATATGAACATGCTCCTTGCGGCAATGACGCAGGAGCTGGCAAAGAACACACAACAATTAAGCCAACGCATGGAGGAGCAATTGAAGAATAACAGCACACAATTGCAGCAGCAGCTGGCAAATAATACTTCAGAACTTCCAACTGTCACGGATAGAGGGTAACTCTGCTCAGCTGCAAGCAAGACAGGATAAAATGGAAGAGCAACTACAACAGCTGGAGACAAAAGTGTTGCGTCTTGACAGAGAAATGGCATCCAGCGGACCAGTCACAACAGTCAGTTCAACGAAGTTGAAGGCTCCAACCTTTGATGGAACCATACCGTTGAAAATCTTCAAAATGCAGTTCGAAACCACTGCACAAGCCAATCATTGGAGTATGGCCGATAAAGTGGCAGCCTTAGTGGTATCTATCAAAGGATCTGCCACAGAAGTTCTACAAACTGTTTCTGATGATGAAAAGGGAAACTATGATGTAATAATGGCTGCCCTCGAACGTCGATATAGCAGTGACCACAAGAGGAAAGTTTTCCGTATGGAATTGCTGAACAGATATCAGAAAGCGAGCGAGTCGCTGCAAGAATATGCAACTGATATAGAGCGCCTTGCTCATTCAGCATATGCAGATTCGCCGGCAGAAGTCATAGAAACGTTTAAGATCGAAGCATTCGTCCGAGGAATAAGAGATGTGGACACTAAACGCGCAGCAAACATCGATACAAAGAAAACGTTTGCTGAAACAGTATCGTATGCCCTGGCGCAAGAAACAGCGAGTCTCATCAGTAAACCAACACATAGCGTTCACAGAGTAGAGCTTGACCAAAACCAGAACATGGAAAAATTAATTCAAACGATGATTGCAGAATTCCGCAAAGCTTCCGGAAGTAAATGTTACAATTGTGGTAAGGCATGTCATTTTGCAAGAGAGTGCAAATCATCTCGCAAAGTTGGAAACGGAAGACAGATAGGCGGCGGAAGTGGAAGTGGCGCTGCAAAACAAGAAAAACCGTTAAACTAAAACGGGCCAGCCGTAAGGGGCGTAAGCTGGTCCCGCCTACCGATTGCCCCACTGTCTCCGTTTCACAAATACATCGAAACAACAACAGCCTTACGGTAAACGGGACTGTGAATGGACAAATACTCGTTTTAACAATGGATACAGGCGCAACACATTCCATTATTAGGTCAGATCTTGCGGGAAATAACATAGAGCCATTGATTGGTTACAAATTGCATACGGCTACAGGAGAGGAGGCAAGAATTCATGGTAAAATGGAGTGTACCGTACAATTGGGAACACTTGAAGTGCGACATACCTTTTTAGTGGCTTCAATAGTGGACGAAGTAATCATCGGTGTCGACTTCATGTTAGCCCACGGAATTACTCTTAATTTGAATGAAAAATTGCTGGCATACCAGAATATGGAAATACCATTGAATGCTGGCTATCAACACCTTCAAATAAGAAATGTGAGTATAAGTCATCAACAGCAGATTCCAGCCAAATCCGAAGCAATTTTATGGGCACGTGTGGATGGGGATGGTGGAAATGGCAATCTATGGGTAGTAGAAGGGGCAGAAACATCATCGGATATAGTCGTGGGACGAACGCTAGTAAAAATGAACAATAATGGGTGCTTTCCAATACGTGCGGTAAATGGACTCACAAGACCAATCACTCTCCAGCCAGGAGTGGTAATAGGAAAATGCCAAGCAGTGGAAGCTGTAGTCAATTGCGAAAACATTCCTCAGACGTCCAAAAACAATGCTTATGAAGAAAGAAGAAAAATCGCCAACACCATGAACAACTGGTTGAATGAGTTGAATGGTTCAGAAAGACGAAAAGCAAAGCTACTATTGGAAAAATATAGGTCCATATTTGCCAGTGACGACAACAAATTTGGAAGGACTGCTGTGGTACAACACCGAATAGACACAGGCGATGCAAGACCAATTCGCCAAGCTCCACGAAGAGTTCCACTGGCAAAACGAGAAGAGGCAGCCCGGATAATAAAAGAGATGCACCGGGATGAAGTAATTGAACCATCGACGAGTCCATGGAGCTCACCAGTCGTGTTGGTTAAAAAGAAAGATGGAAGTACACGATTTTGCGTGGATTATCGAAAGCTGAACGACGTCACCAAAAAGGACAGTTACCCGCTGCCGCGAATAGATGACACGTTGGACACATTATCTGGTGCAAAATGGTTTTCGACATTGGATCTGCAAAGCGGATACTGGCAAGTAGAAATTGAGAAACCTGATCGTGAGAAAACTGCCTTCAGCATTGGAGATGGACTGTGGCAATTTTCGGTAATGTCATTTGGGTTGTGCAATGCGCCAGCAACTTTTGAGCGATTGATGGAACACGTTTTAAAAGGACTTCATTGGAAGACGTGTCTGGTGTATTTCGATGACATCATTGTCATGGGTAAGAATTTCGAGGATCACCTTAAAAATCTGGAAGAGGTCTTTAGTCGAATTTCATCTGCCACTCTACGGTTAAACCCGAAGAAATGCGTCCTATTTAAAAGAGAAGTGAAATATCTGGGCCACAAAATTACTACAGAAGGAATTCACACGGATGAAGACAAAATAAAATCAATAAAAGAATGGCCTCGTCCTAGAAATGTCCATGAAGTTCGTAGTTTCCTAGGCCTGTGCACTTATTATCGACGCTTTGTACCTGGATTTGCCAACATCGCCCGCAGCTTGCATAACCTCACAAAGAAGAATTGCAAATTTGAATGGAAAAAGGAAGAAGAAAATGCTTTCCAGCAATTAAAAGAATTGCTTTGCACAGCACCAATGTTGGCGTATCCAGTTCCTGGCGAAAAATTCATCTTGGACACAGATGCTAGCGCTTACGGAATAGGAGGTGTACTATCACAAATAGTTAATGGTCAAGAAAAAGTAATTGGGTATTACAGTCGAGTACTTGAAAAACCTGAAAGGAACTATTGTGTGACCAGACGAGAGCTATTAGCAGTGGTGGAATGCGTCAAACACTTCCACAAATACCTGTATGGGCAGAATTTTCTACTGAGAACAGATCACGCAGCGCTCAGGTGGCTTTTACAATTTAAAAATCCAGAAGGTCAGATTGCGCGCTGGATAGAAAGACTGCAAAACTACGACTTCGAAATACAACACCGGAAAGGAGAGTTGCATGGCAACGCTGACGCGTTATCTCGCCGACCATGTCCATTGGAATGCAAACATTGTTGCAAAGCAGAAAGATGTGAAGGCGTAGTTGACGTCCGACTAACCAACCTGCAACCTGAAGAAAAGTGGGAATTTGCTGCCATAAGAGATTGCCAACTGAAAGACAATGATTTAACCAGGGTCATGAGCGCTATCGAAATGAACCAAAGACCAACTAAAGAAGAAATGGCTTCAGGAAGCCCATTAGAAAAGGCATATTGGATGCAGTGGAATAGCTTAAAGCTGATAAATGGAGTACTGCATCGTATATGGGAAAGCAAGGATGGAAAATACACGCGCAATTTGATCGTCGTGCCTAAGTGCAGAATAGCAGATGTATTGATGGAATTTCATAACGGGCCAAGCGGAGGGCATCTCGGTGTCACAAAGACACTAGAAAAGATAAAACAGCGGTTTTATTGGGCAAATTGCCAGGAATCAGTCGCAGAATGGATCAAAAGCTGTAAACAATGCGCGACTGCTAAGGGACCGAAGTTTAGAAGTAAAGGCAAATTCCACCAGTACAATGCAGGAGCACCTTTCGAACGCGTAGCAATGGATGTAGCTGGACCATTTCCGACTAGTGACTCCGGAAATAAATATGTATTGGTAGTTATGGACTACTTCAGTAAGTGGCCTGAGGTGTACCCCTTACCAAACCAAGAAGCAAAGACTGTGGCAGAAACCTTTGTGCAGAATTGGGTTACAAGATTTGGCGTACCAATCGAGTTGCACTCCGATCAGGGACGAAATTTTAAGTCTGCCATATTTCAGGAAATGTGCTTATTGCTTGGAATCAAGAAAACTCGAACAACTGCCTTACACCCACAATCAGACGGAATGGTAGAGAGGTTCAACCGTACGCTAGAGGAACATTTACGAAAGGTAGTGGACAAATGCCAGCGCAATTGGGATAAGCACATTCAAATGTTTTTAATGGCTTATCGGTCAGCAGTCCATGAAACCACATCACATTCACCAGCACGAGTTATCTTTGGAACAGACTTGAGATTACCATCACACCTGAAATTTGGCAAATTCACGAACCTTGCTGAAAAGGGTAATCCCTATTGGGAAATGCTGCAGTCGGATATGGACGAAATACACCAGCAAGTAAGGGAGCACATGCAACTGATAAGTAATAAAATTAAGGACCGTTACGATCGAGCTATGAACTCGGAAGGATTCCAGGAAGGTGAATTGGTTATGTTGTACAATCCACAAAGAAAAAAGGGTATGTCGCCAAAGCTACAGACGTCATGGGATGGTCCCTATAAAATTATAAAACGGCTGAACGATGTTGTATATCGAATACAAAACCTATCACAAAGGAAGGGTAAACTAAAAGTTGTCCATTTGGAAAGATTAGCCCAATATCATCAATGGAATACGATGTCTGATCGGGACGATCAGACTTAAGCGGAGGGCAGTGATACGGAAAATGGTAGAACGCACCCGAACGTTCTACCCTTCACGTTAATGCGAAACTGACACATGTGTCATTTCACGATAATCATCATTCACACTACACAAACATTACACATGTTTGACATGACTCATACGTTTCACAATAATCACACCATACAACACAGCCACACTAAGAAATGTCAAGCACATTCCAGACCCTTCCTTTATCGCTAGAGCTGGGTATAAATACGACGGCTGCTGACAGCTGTCTATCAATTGGTGTCTGACTACTGAGGTGAACACATCACGCAAGTGCAAGTTACAAAGTGAAAGTACAGAATAGTAAAGTAAATAGTTGCGAGTAAAAGTGGTTAAATAAAGCTGACAAATAAATTTAGATTAAACACAACAGCTAAATAAAGTGTTTTATTGGATTACTCACAATCCAGTGATCGAACCTGAAATATTCAGAGTAGAATTTTCAAATAACGTAACAATATTTTTATTATATCTCCACATATATGCCCTCTATCTATTGTTTATAAGATATCGCTAAATTAATTTTGATCTTTAAGGAGCTATTTCTCCGAAAGAATATGACACCAGAATAAGTTTTGACGTTTGTTGTGGTTGGCAACACTAACAAAAGCAACGGGAAAAAATTGGAAAAAATGAAGCTGTAAGGGGGTTGTAAACTTAAAGGCCTGATTAGTCGTACGTTCGCTCTTTTTTGAACACGAAACTCGACTGTCAAAACTTATAAACTATATGCAGTTCGTATGGTTGTGAGAATTTTCCCCCGCAATATCAAAACCATTTTGATATTTTGTTAAGTTTCGAAAAATTCTCTCAAATTCGAACAAAGTGACAACTAAATGTGAGTGGCCACATGTATATTTACCAAGAAATGGACGACGAGAGACTGATTGACCTTGTTCGGCTAAATGAATTATTATATAACAAATTCAAAACCAAACGCAATGGTACGAAAAAGTGGGGCCTTAATATGAAAAATGAAACGAAAACGTTTTTTGGTTTCTCTTTTGATTTTTCCGTAATTTGTTTTTGCTTTGCTCCCAAATCAGCAGACAAAATTTTGTTTGACACGAAATAAAAAATTCGCGCCTATCAGCACATTTCATCCGAGAACCGAATATTTTTGAATGCTGAAAACGAAACAGCAACAGTTGGTGAAAAAAGAGAACAAGAAACCGGGGAACTTTTTCAAATGCTATGTCTTCACTGCAGATTAAGGACATCTCAATATGTAAAACGAAGTTGAAATCGAAACGATCGAAACCGGCGTTTATTAAACGAGTGAATCGGCCTACCAGAGATTGAGAATTTGTTGTATACGCACACCTCGTTGCGTTCTGCGACGCTCAATTTGGCCCGCACAAAAGAGAGGTGAAAGAAGCCTTTCATTCCGCCTTACATATTTAGGGCGTTCGCTTCATTTCTACCTCTCAGAGTGACACAAACCCAATAGAAATAAGAGCGTTGCGCGAGCATTTTGTTACGTTATTTGAAAGTTCTCTTATGAAAATTTCAGGTTCGATCACTGGATTGTGAATAATTCTATAAAACAATTAAATTTGCTGTTGCTTTTAGTCTGAGTTTGTGTGCTACTTTTATTTCAAATGTAGTACTTTCTACTTTGCACCACTTAATGTACTTCGGTTTTTTAACCCCCGAAGTGTTCAATTCAATAGCCAGATATGAATTGCCAGCTGACGAAGCTACCGCTGTATTTATACTCAAGCGCCAATGGCATTGAATATTTGTTGCGTGAAAAAATCCAAATGTCATTCGGGTTTGTGTATTTTTTGTTCTTTTAACAAGCAAGCAGCTACTGTCAAGAGAACATATCGCAAAAGCTCGTGGTGAAAATAGACGGGGCGCCATAGCTAAATGTAGACAATCACTATAGGGTTTTACTGATTACACTGTTTTGAAGCGACTGGAATGAGAAGATTGGGTAGAGCAGAGGGTTCGAATTTGAACACATACTTAAACTTTGAATCATGTACAGAACTCCCTGTAGAGAAGCTTATACATATGTTTAAGGCAATAACTAAAAGGTGGTAAATAAGGTACCGTTGATCATCCGACATCACCGGTATAGAGATCGAGCAGTTTATTTTCGGAAAGGGATTTGGTATCGTGCGTTCGAGGAAACAAGCTGCAAGAGAGGCAGTATTTAATAAAAAAGTTTTAAAGAAAAAGTACATCCAAACGCTGTCATTAAGCAAATTAAATTCTAATTAGAAGCAATATCTGTATGAAGTTAAAACGACTATAAAGGGTCAAAGGATCGTGTGATTTCTGTCGTGAGGTGGTAGCAGTAGCAGGGAGCCTTTCGTTTCATTTGCACGGAACTTCATCCAGGGTACCCGCCTGTGCAAGAGAAAAGACGACGGAAAGGGGAAAAGGATTCTGGTGGATTATTCCCTATGAGCGGTGCATTCCCCGCTGAAAAGCTAAGTGGCTTAAGTAGCGAATAGTGTGTCTAGCCTTGAGAGCACCACCAAGATTCTAGCATAAAGCCAACTCTCCACCTCGCGCCCATACTATATTTTTTCGTTGGACCGAAACTGCTTTTTGACCACATGGATATTTAATTTACGAAACACGATTTTCACCCCGGTACCCATGATAAGCGCATCCAACGTTTAATATGGATTGTATTCTATGTAGTTTTATATTTTTTTGTGAATTTTAGTGGTATATGTAATAATACCTGGGTTTCAGTTTAGTATATGATATACTTCGACCCCCAGATACGCGACGAGAGAGCTCCTTCGAAGCAGTTTGGTTTTAGGTATATTTCGCCCAGTCTTTGGATTCAAAACCCATTGAAACAGAGGTATATAACTTGGCCCCTGAATAGGTGAATAACTTGAAAAAATCTATCATTTTAATTTGAATATTCATAATAGCGTGATTGCTCATAATGTTTTTCTTTAATGTGTATACGTAAATATAATATCCGTTATGTATTTGTGCTCATTACATCCATTTATATCTAATATGTCTGGCTAATTCTTTAATTTGCGGGTGGGGCATGTCGGGCGGGTGAATGGAGAATGGCAGAGTGGTAGCGGAAATAAAATCCGGAAGCGGAAATGGCTATGGCAAATTTAAGTTAAAAAAAATTTTTTTTATTGTTCGATTCGTTCCTGCGTGGAGGGTTAAGAACCGCGACCCAACTCACCAGTTAGCCGGAGCAAACCACGCAGGAAGACGATAAGGTCTCGTTACATGTTTTAGAATCAGCTGGTAAGGTCCTACTGTATTTGTTATGACCTCTAGTGTAGTGACGTAGTTGCGTTGTCATGCGACACACGTCGTGGTTGTTTTCGTGAAAGTTCGCCATGTTGCGCGAATTTGTAACAATATATTTGTGCTCACCTCTCAATCTCTACATGCAATTCTCCTCTTTTTGGAAATTGAGTAGGCATGCGCCAGCACGTCAAGTAGAATGGTAACTACCATAAGCACAGTCTTATTCTAATTTCTGCTATTTATATAGCACAGTAACTGCCACTAGGTTAAAGTTAACCCGTTGTGCTAACCCGAATGTCCTGATGGGCTGAAGTTTAATTCCGTCATTTATTTTACTGTCATTTACTTTCATTAATTTGACAGGTGTGCTCATGATATCGATATAAAATATGACTAATTATAAAAATGCACCTAATATAATTTACTTCAAATTGAACGAAATTGAGTAGAAAATAAAAATCGTACCTGATTTTGTACTAAAATGTGGGATAAATTGGTATTAACTTGGCAACGCTGATATCTCTTGAAATTTCGTTGACTGAGTTGAGGCAAAAGAAAATATAAAGGTAAAGAGTGGGTAAAGAGTTTCCTATCTCATTATCTCTGATATACAGTTACATGTAGCCAACATTTAGATGCACCCTTTATACGTTGCTGCTGCACTTCTATCACCTTTTACCATTTTAATTTCCTTTTTTATTTTGTTTCTATCTTGTATATGCCATAAATATAAGATTAGAATGGTGTCGGCTTCTCGGTATAGAGGGTTAGCAAAAGATGGCTATACGCATGTGGGAAACACTTTTCCAAGCGAATGTGTGGCGAAAAGAGCCGTAGATTAAGACGGGACGCTGCCCCCGATTTAGATTTAAAATTGTTAACCTTAACGATTAATGTAGGAGAATTTACAGAAGAAAAATTGCTATTCCCGGATTATCCATTGTCATCAGAAGCCAGTGGATCATCCGAGATGTGTAATACACCTTCATCCCGCAAGTCTCTTTTTCCATTACTCTTAGATTATGGAAAGTCTGTTCCTGAGGACTCACTGCCTTTGCTTGACCTCACTGTAGATCAGTCAATCAACGCGGCCAGTCACCAGGTTCAAACTCAGGAATTTAGTTCGAGTAGAACTCCCAGAAAACTGCGGTTGCTCCAGAAAATAAATTTATTAAATGCTCAAGTTCGAAAATTAAAAAGGGAGATAATTAAAAAGAACCGCGACATAAAAATGAAAGATAAAAAAAATTAATAGATTAAGAATGGAAAAAGAAAAGCTGCGAGAAAGAGAAAGTGCTAAAACCTCGGGGTCAGAATTTTTGAAATCGCTTCAAATTTGCAAAATTAAAAAATAATTTATACATTCCAAGGATTTCTAATTTTGCAACAAAATGCCAAGTGTGCGAGTATGCAGTAAAGTTGGATATGCAGGCGGTGGTCACTTCTTCAGGTTTCCAGACGATGCCACCGATGGATCACGGTAAGATGTTGGTCAAGCGGCCGCAAGTGTTTTCCAATTGGAATCTCCAGTTGTTCCAATTGGAAAACCTGCAATGTTAGATTTAAGTAATAATGTATAGCTCTGATGTGGAAATTTTTAATTTGAATAACCAACATTCTAATCCAAATGAGCGTAAAAATTTGTTATCTGCATTTGTTTAGAAGTTATAGCTCAATAAAATAAAAGAGCAATTAATAAAAATCAGTATCAAACTGTTGAAAAAATTCTAAATCAGAGTTATACACTGCATGCTGGGTACAAATAGGTATAGGTAATAGGATTGAGATTAATTTTGCACGAATTGATATAAAAAAGTAAATATATATATACAGCAGAGATAATGAGATAGGAAATTTCTGAAAACTGCAACTCTGGTTGTAGATTTGACGCAGAAATGCATAGTAGTATTAGTGGAAACGGACGGAAATTGATGACGTTTTCACTCAGATTCTCACCTACCCTATGTACTTAATCCCAAAGACGTAATATTTACGCTCAAACTCACCTACCGTGCCCCAATGACGACGTTCTTCCAATGAAAAATTTTGGTCTTAGACCCCATTGACATATCACTTATGCAATTATTTTGAGATTTCAACTTAGTTAAAATTTATACATAAAAAAGTTCCCATTTTTTTGTAATTGCGGGTGTACATGTATTTTATATCCACATAGATTTGAAGGTATTATTTGCTTAAACAAGAAATTTGATGTAATTTGTGAGAAGCCAGATGGAAAATCTGTTTTATTATGGATGTTATTTTTAATCCCCGGTCTACTCCCGAATTAGCTAAATCGTGATAACTCCGAACGAGGATAAAACAAAGAGCGAGTGTGAAGATATACACGCGTATATTAGACGCGTAATATAGTTTTCCATTAGTTTTGCTTCTCTTTCTTGGCCAGAAATCATTAATGATTCGTAAATATTTTTCCGATTGGAGAATATCTATGATTTCGTAAGAAATGCCAGGTAACTGCTTATTAAGGTTCAAATATCCAGTCTTACGTAGTTGAACTATAACAATCGTAAAGCATCTCGGTCTGATAAAAATCCTATTGACGTTAACTATTACGATATATATTTAACTTAATTTATTTCTTTTATTTCATTTATTTAACCTTATTTTATTTATTTAACTTTATTAGGAGTATCAAACAGTGTTATTCTAGAAATCATCATAACATTTCTGTGAACTTCTGCAACTGGGTTAAATTATGATAACATCGAATCCAAATGTAAAAAAAATATAATATATAAAAATCGGCGTTGGCATACCTTAAGCTGTGTTTCACCTCGGATTGAATTCAATCAATTAAGGGTTACCTGCCTGTGAGGTACATGTTTTATTATTCACCTTTTGCGTAGGTAAATATTGAAACAGGGTTCACGACATAAAACCATTTGAGATAAATTAATTAGTTTTCTATTTTAATAAAATAATTATCGCAAGGCTCTATTTGAAATAGTCACACCTCCCGTTAGTGCAATCAGAATTATTCTTTAAGACCAAAAAGAAAAATGAATGATAAATTTTATATTTCCTTAAGTGCGCAAAAAGTACCTTATTCAATAAAAAAACCATACCACTTCCGCCGCTGTTTGTTCCTAACAACTAATTTTGCTTTATGTGACATTAATTATTGTTTAAAGTAGTAATTCTTTGCCAACTAAAGTAAGCGCGCAAAAAGTATTTTTCCTAACACGAAAATAGTTATTATTGCCATGAATGTAAATATCAAAAGTTCAAAATAATTACCCTAGTTTGAAATAAGCACAATTAATATTGTTAATAATTAATTAACAATGAATTACATAATAATAATATATTACCAATTACACAGAGTGCACAAATAATACTTTTCCTAACACGAAAGTAATAATTATTGCCATGAATGTAAATATCAAAAGTTCAAAATAATTGCCCTAGTTTGAAATAAGCACAATTAATATTGTTAATAATTAATTAATAATGAATTAAATAATAATAATATATTGCCAATTACACAAAGTGCACAAAAAGTACTTTTCCTGAATTGTAATCAATAACGCTGGTGTTATTACGTCACGCATATTTTCACCACATTATTTTTAAAATAATTGGAGAGTAAAATCCAGTTGGCCGGCTACCAATTCGCAAGCCGGCCAGAATTTAATTATAATTATAATTATTTATTGTAAGGGTGAAATAGGCCTACTGGGGAACCGGACACCCAAAAAAATCGGTAACGTATCACAGTGCATACCTCATGGGTGATGTGGAAATGCACATAATGTTCACATAATTATATAAAAGTATTTACACAATTTTTATAAAAATGCTAACTAACTTAACAATTAATAATAAACTTAGCTTAATTAAAATAACATATTAATTGAGCTAAAACAACTTAAAAATTCAATTATTATATTATAAAACAAGAGTATTAAAAACATTTTAAATTTAAATAAATTTAAGCATAAATATAAGAATGCCGGACTTGCGAACATACTGACAAGGGGTAGAAGGGTAAGAAGAAATCACAAATACAGGAATTGACGTACATACATTTAAATACTATTTAGAATTTTATTATTAAATGATTAAAAGTAAATACACATGATCTTTCAAAAAGAAATTAAATTCAATTACGAAAATTATTCACTAAAATTTTGCTACTAATTCTCTATCCAAACGACGAACACAAGCAGGTCTCTAATCTAATCGTTTCAACAGTTGTTTCCTCTAAAAGTGTGTATCGATTAGTGTTTGATTACGCGTATCGTCCAAGTCAAAAGATCTTATGAGGGGATCCCAAAAGCCGTCAGGATTGGGAAGTATATCAAATTCTGGTGATTTACTAAATAAATCTCTCTTTAAGCCCATATTACTTCCTTTGTCATCTCGAGGTTTTAACTTTTCTCGTCCAACTCCCTTTTCTTTTTTAACTAAAATTGGTCGTATAAAATCTTCCGTTTCACTACTACTGCTCTCATCAAATAAATTCCCTTCGGCTACTTCCATTTTTGATACTGTTTCCTCCGTTGTCTTTTTTGCGTCTGTTTTCTCTTCACTTCTTTGCTGCTTCTTTTCTAGAAACGAAAATATTCAAAATTAATTAGAATTCACCATTATATTGGTTTTACTTTTTGTATTACTTCGCGCCTTCTATACGTTTTAAATTATTTAGTCTCATTGCCATTTTTGAAAACTTCATGCAGGAGAGGCTTTGATTCTATGCAGGTGCTATCTTGATAACTTTCTTCTATGAACACTGTTCATCTTATTTCACTGTTCGCGCATTAAAATCAATGAAAATCTGAAAATTCTGAAAGAATTGAATATATTAATCGATTCGAAACGACAAAAAATGAAATATTTAATAGAATTACCGTAAATTTTCAAAAGTATGGAGCCTGATTTTACTTCCATGACTGAATTCTTGTGAATTGAATAATTTGTTAGGCGCGCCTGTTTCAATTTTCTTTTCGAATTAAGTGGCGTCTTTCACTTGATTATTTATATTTAGTGTAGGCTGTTTATACTATCCTTATTGCAAATTAATTGTTTGCCTTCCAGCGCTCCCAAAAATTGTTCCTTGCTGTTACCGTGCATTTCCTTTTGTAACTCTTTCTTGTTGTTCTTTCCTACAGGATTCCAAAATATTCATCAGCTCTTTATTCGAACTTATATCGAACTTATTTTATAGAACTTATTGAATTTAAATTCTTGTTCGTGACTCTTTTTCTTATTATTTTCACTTCAAAATAGAGCACAAAATGTGCTTTCAAATCAAGCCGCCGAAGCGAACTGTTGTTTACATATTTTCCTGAAATGTCATACGTGACATTTAATTTGGTGAATTACGCAACCATATACATAACCGTTTGTCTATTACTTTTAGTTTAAGAATTATGACCGTTTTAATTTTCAAAAAAAATTGTCAATATCTCATAAACCATACAACCAAATGTTATCAAATATACATCTTTATAAACATTTTTAACGCCTTTTTATTCTCCACCATTCAGTTTTACCCAAAAAAATTAAACATTTCTCGAAAACTTTCATTTTATTTTTACTACTTTTTTTCTATTCATTAATTTTTTTATCCAAATAATGTATACATACCAAACTTCATTCAGCCCATATTTCAAAACAGTACCTTCTGACCTTTCTACACGTTTTTTTGCATACAAATTGATCTATTAATTTACGAGAAAATTCGTTTTGAAAAGTTCAATGTTGTGATAAAAAAGCCTTATTTTATACTTGAATGACTTCCAATTTGTCCCGTTTCTATAATCGCTATTTAAGCAACCATGGTTGCGTTCAAACATTCGTCATTGTCATTCACATAAATTTTCAGGCTTGTTTTCATTCAAAACGCATGGTCTGGTAAACTATTCTGGTACATTATTCTGGTACATAAATTTTTATGAAAATAACCTTAATAGCTTGAACACATAGAAATTACTGTTTCTGCCGGCAGTAGCAGAAATGTCAAAATTTACATTGGCTCTTATGGGAAGTGAGAAAAAAATTATTTCTGTCGGGCAGTAAATGAAGTTTCTGCCAGGTAATAGAATGAAAATTTCTAATTTTACTGCCGTCTGCTACCCTTGTTCTTCTTATTTTGTTTTTGTTTTTGTTTCTTATTTGAACTGTATGAACGGAATGTTCCTACACAAACTTCTTGTTTACATTTTGCAAAGCATTTTGACATTTACTGCCTTTTGCCCGAGAAATCTATGTGTTCAATGCTGAAATGATGTTACTGCCGGCAGAAACAGTAATTTCTATGTGTTCAAGCTATAAGTTTACTTTCGTACAAAATTTCCAATTATTCAATCGTTATAAATACTTTATTCAATTCACTTAATATTTTCAAACACTATGCTTTCAGCACTATCAAAAAACTGAAAATTTTTTAAGAAAAATCTATATATCATTAGCTACAAATTGAGTGCCTTATTATACAGCTGCAGGTTTAGTTTACGAGATATAGCCTAAAGGATTTTCAACTTCAAGAACCTTTTTCTCGGAAATTAAGCGAACTCGACAAAAAATTTGTTGTTGCTTTCGTTTACAACAACACCAAAAACAACGACAAAAACGTCAAAAATAGGGGCGATTTTGCGTGGCGGTAATGATGTTCCTGTTCTACTTTTACGTATTAATATTTTCTTTTACTTAAACTTTATCTATAGAACTTATTGAATTTAAATTCTTGTTCGTGACTCTTTTTCTTATTATTTTCACTTCAAAATAGAGCACAAAATGTGCTTTCAAATCAAGCCGCCGAAGCGAACTGTTGTTTACATATTTTCCTGAAATGTCATACGTGACATTTAATTTGGTGAATTACGCAACCATATACATAACCGTACGTGAGTTTCGGTCATGTAAAATTTTGAAATTTTTTTGATACATTTTTTTCGGGAAAAGAGTTTCCTATCTCGTTGTCTCTGGTTGCTATGCGCAGAGGTAATGAGATAGGACACTCTTTTAACTCCAAAAACGAGGCAAAAAAAAAATATTTTACACGAGCAAAACTCACCTACTGGGCTTTTATATATGGGTGCGTATTGCACCGTGGTCATATCACGTATGACATTTCGTGATAATACAATATAAACAGATAATATTAACAATTCTTCGTATTAATTTTTCTGCAAGCATTCTGCTAATGTTTCTCAAATAAATTCGAAAATAAATTTAAAATTAATCAACACGGCTATTTTAAATTATCTGCGCGTGGTGTTCATACTCAGGACAGAATAACAGTGCCCTCAGATCCCCGTTTAGAATAACCGCAATGTTCCGAAAATTGTTTCCGAGAGCGCGCCTGAAGTATTTGTGGTTCAAGTGATTTAACTGAATTATAACAAATAATTTCAGTCGTGTCCCACCGAAAGTAAGCTTTAAACGTAAAATATATCGTTTTCCGCCAGTTTTAAAATTTTTAAAAGTCAACTTTTTTAGTTTTCCATTACCTCGGGAATGTCCTTCATTCTATTCGCAAGTCATGATATGTGCGGTAAGCCTTTTTGGTGAAACATCCAAAGGCATCGAAAGTTAATTATTCTTTTATTAGCTCATTTAATGGAGAAGTGGTTTTGGTAACCGGTGGTAGCGATTTTATCGCCAACATATCATCAAACGTTTGACTTAATATGAGGATTCTCTACACATTCGTGAAGTTGTTTTAGCGGATCTTGTGCCGTATATTGCCTTAATAAGTATCCGTGGTAAATGAATACGGCCTATTTTTCCAACGCTTTTATAGCTTTCATTTCTCAGATTTCCTTAATTTGTCAGATTCATCTCTCTGCCCACAATTTCATTCTTTTATTGCTGATATTTGTAAATAGGAAGCGGTGGATAAAGCCTTGGATGGTGCCGATTGCGTATTTCACTGTGCCGCCCTAGTCACAGTTCAATATCATCCAAATTATTGAGTTCGTTTGAATGAAATAATTTTGTAATCAATACATAATTTCATTTGTTTAGAGAAATTAGTTTATATATGTAATTTCTGTTTGCCCTTGTTTGATATTTGTAATATTTGTATTATATACGTTTGTAATACTCTTATCTTTTAATATAATATTTGAAATTTTTAACTATTTTTAGCTCATTTATATTTTGTTACAACTAATTAACTTAACATTTTAACAAACTGTGTAATTACTGTATACTTTCTTTTATACAATTATGTGAACAATAACTGCGTTTCCACATCACCCATGACGTATGCACTGTGATGCGTTACCGATTTTTTGGGTGTTCGGTTTCCCAGTTGGCCTATTTCATCCTTACAATAAATAAATATAATTAAATTCTATACATAAACATAATTTGATACATAATGTTAGCACGTTAGTAATATATATTATTTGTTATATTGTGCAATTAAAGCATGACAACCGTTAATAAAAATGGCATAATTGAATCGTTAATTACATGACAAATTAAAGTAAATTAAGACCATGATAAGTAATTCAATAGAAATTAAATATTCTCGATTATACCAAATAATAGTATGGATATTAATATAAAATGATATGTACAGATGCCACTCGGTGTTTTACATGAGTGCCTGCCGTGTTGGCTTAAACTCACGGTGGGCCTACTCACACTCGGGATTACTAGGTAGACTTTGGGTTGGGCGATCGAGGCCTATCTAATACCTCTGCCGGTTTTGGCCACCGGCTGCCGAGTTGTCGGAGGCTGCCTTCTCACGCAACTCTACGCGGAGACTCTTTGGTCTCTACCCGCGTTAGTTTGGGTGGTACCAACAACCGCCACGAAGCTCTCACAAGTGAGAAGCCTACCCACTGATGCGCTATACTTGTGGGCTTTAGATTAGCGGGGTCGGAAAGACCCGAATTCCATGCGCACCACCCGTGACACCATTTTAACGCCTTTGGTAAGGCTTCGGAACTAGTGTGCATAGTTCCTTGGCAGTGAACTACGTGCAAGCACACTGGCCACTGCCATTTTGTCGCCTTACGTCCACGACGGGCCTGGCACCCGAAATTATATGTACAGATTCCTATATTGGCTTTACATGAGCACCTGCCGTGTAGGCTAGCACGTGTAGGCTTGCACGGGGTTGCAAGTACAGACTCTGTGAATGTACCTTTTCTGTTATATGACTACAACCGGCGTCCAGTGCCTCCGGGTTAACAAGCCGTGGCGTTTGTACCTTTGGAAGCCATATGCATGGTATGGACATTCCACTTAAGGTACCGTCGAGGCCTATCCAACCTCTGCCGGTCTATGGGGCCCGGCACCCGGTAATGATTTAGTGCATTACCACACCCGAGCTCATCCAAACTCGTACCCGCGTAACTTTGGGTATTAACCACAGCCACCACGAAGCTCCCGAAGGGCCTACCCAATGACATGCATGTGGGGCTTGAATTATATATCTATCGGATGGTGTGACTATTAGCATAAGCTATTAGCACACATACCGATTGTCTAATAGTTCGCTTGCATGTCTCCCGTGGTACCAATTTAAAGCGTATGGTAGGCTCCGGAACCAGGAAGTACCACAATCGTGGTAAGTGACCGCCTTATACCCTCTGGTCACTGCCATTTTGTGCCCATACACATCGGGACTGGCACCCTAAATTATATGTACAGATTCCTGCCATTTGCTTTACTTGAGCACCTGCCGTGTTGGCTTAATCTCAAGGCGGGCCATCCCGCACGGGGTTGCAAGTGCGAACTTTGTGAACGCACCTTTTTTACTTTATGGCGACAACCAACGCCCAATGCCTACGCGTTACGAAGCCGCAGCGTTTGTACCTTTGGAAGCCATATGCATGGTATGGACATTCCACTTAAGGTATCGTCGAGGCCGATCTAAAACCTCTGCCGGTCTGTGGGGCCCGGCACCCGGTAATGATTTAGTGCATTACCACACCCGAGCTCATCCAAACTCGTACCCGCGTAACTTTCGGTTTTAACCACAGCCACCACGAAACTCCCGAAGGGCCTACCCAATGACATGCATGTGGGGCTTGGAATATATATCTATCGGATGGTGTGACTATTAGCATAAGCTATTAGCACACATACTGATTGTCTAATAGTTCGCTTGCATGTCTCCCGTGGTACCAATTTAAAGCGTATGGTAGGCTCCGGAACCAGGGAGTACCATAATCGTGGTAAGTGACCGCCTTATACCCTCTGGTCACTGCCATTTTGTGCCCATACACCTCGGGACTGGCACCCTAAATTATATGTACAGATTCCTGCCATTTGCTTTACTTGAGCACCTGCCGTGTTGGCTTAATCTCAAGGCGGGCCATCCCGCACGGGGTTGCAAGTGCGAACTTTGTGAACGCACCTTTTTTACTTTATGGCGACAACCAACGCCCAATGCCTACGGGTTACCAAGCCGCAGCGTCTGTACCTTTGGAAGCCATATGCATGGTATGGACATTCCACTTAAGGTATCGTCGAGGCCGATCTAAAACCTCTGCCGGTCTATGGGGCCCGGCACCCGGTAATGATTTAGTGCATTACCACACCCGAGCTCATCCAAACTCGTACCCGCGTAACTTTCGGTTTTAACCACAGCCACCACGAAGCTCCCGAAGGGCCTACCCAATGACAAGCATGTGGGGCTTGGAATATATGTATACCAGATGGTGTGACTATTAGCCTAAGCTATTAGCACACATACTGGTTGTATTTTTCGTCAGCTTGTCTCCCGTGGTACCAATTTAAAGCCTATGGTAGGCTCCGGAACCAGGGAGTACCACAGTCGTGGTAAGTGACCATCTCATACGCCTTGGTCACTGCCATTTTGGGCCCATGCACCCGGGACTGGCACCCTAAAATTATATGTACAGATGCCACTCGGTGTTTTACGTGAGTGCCTGCCGTGTTGGCTTAAACTCACGGTGGGCCCACCCACACTCGGGATTACTAGGTAGACTTTGTGAATACCATATATACTGGCAATCATCAGCCACGGCATCAACTTTGCCCTATTGCGCCATTTGTGTACCTATGGAAGCCTGGGACGTGCGGGACATTTCTCGCAGGTTGACGATCGAGGCCTATCTAAAACCTATTTAATGCCGGTGTGCTACTCACCGGCATTCTGATTTGTCGGAGGCTGCCTCGTCACGCAACTCCACGCGGAGACTCTTTGGTCTCTACCCGCGTATCTTTGGGTTGTACCACAGCCACCACGAAGCTCCCACAAGGGGGCCTACCCACCGATGCGCTGCGTACGTGGGTCTTTGGATTAGCGGGGTCGGATTAAGACCCGAAATGAGATGCGCACCACTCGTGGCACCATTTTTACATCTTTGGTGAGATGTCGGAGCTAGTCTGCATAGTTCTTGGCAAGTTAACTATGTGCAAGCACGACTAGTCACTGCCATTTTGTCGCCTTTCATCCACGACGGGCCTGGCACCCAATATTATATGTACAGATTCCTGCCATTTGCGTTACTTGAGCACCTGCCGTGTTGGCTTAATCTCAAGGCGGGCCATCCCGCACGGGGTTGCAAGTGCGAACTTTGTGAACGCACCTTTTATCTTTATGGCGACAACCAACGCCCAATGCCTCCGGGTTACCAAGCCGTGGCGTTTGTACCTTTGGAAGCCATATGCATGGTATGGACATTCCACTTAAGGTATCATCGAGGCCGATCTAAAACCTCCTCCGGTCTGTGGGGCCCGGCACCCGGTAATGATTTAGTGCATTACCACACCCGAGCTCATCCAAACTCGTACCCGCGTAACTTTGGGTATCAACCACAGCCACCACGAAGCTCCCGAAGGGCCTACCCAATGACAAGCATGTGGGGCTTGGAATATAACTTACCAGATGGTGTGACTATTAGCCGAAGCTATTAGCACACATACTGGCTGTATAAACCAGATGGTGTGACTATTAGCCTAAGCTATTAGCACACATACTGGCTATGAATCTCAACGCTTGTCTCCCGTGGTACCAATTTTAAGCCATATGGTAGGCTCCGGAACCCGGGAGTACCACAGTCGTCGTAAGTGACCGTCTCATACGCCTAGGTCACTGCCATTTTGGGCCCATGCACCCGGGACTGGCACCCTTTATTATATGTACAATGATATAAATGTGCATAATATACAATGATATAAAAGTGAGTAATATACAACGAGTACGCCCACCCCCGCCCAGGCTGAAACCACGGCGAACCATCAAAACTAGAATAATATATAAATATAAAACAACAGCAAGTTTTGCACTTACCTAGGAAATTATGGAAAGGTTCAGCTTCCGTCCAATTGTTGACTTGATGTGGTTCTAGCCCCAAAATTGCTTTATTTAGTATCTATCTAGAAAATTCTTACTAGAACCTTATTATTGAGTCTTATTTTCGACGCTAATCTTATTAGCTAAACACCTCTAACTCGATATTTTTAATGTTACCAATTAGCGAGCAAAAATTTCCAATTCGCGAGCTTACCTTTGGCACTGGACAGTTTCCTTTGAGAACGAATATAATTATGTCCCGCTGCAAATGTACGAATATAATTATGTCCCGCTGCAAGCTTATGTTACTGCAGCATATTCTTGTTTTCGGCATTGTTCGATTTATATTTCAAATAATTCTTTTTATATATAAATATATATAGAAATTTCTATATATATATATATATATATATATATATATATATATATATATATATATATATATATATATATATATATATATATATATATATATATATATATATATATATATATATATATATATATATATATATATATATATATATATATATATATATATATATATATATATATATATATATATATATATATATATATATATATATATATATATATATATATATATATATATATATATATATATATATATATATATATATATATATATATATATATATATATATATATATATATATATATATATATATATATATATATATATATATATATATATATATATATATATATATATATATATATATATATATATATATATATATATATATATATATATATATATATATATATATATATATATATATATATATATATATATATATATATATATATATATATATATATATATATATATATATATATAATATATATATATATATATATATATATATATATATATATATATATATATATATATATATATATATATATATATATATATATATATATATATATATATATATATATATATATATATATATATATATATATATATATATATATATATATATATATATATATATATATATATATATATATATATATATATATATATATATATATATATATATATATATATATATATATATATATATATATATATATATATATATATATATATATATATATATATATATATATATATATATATATATATATATATATATATATATATATATATATATATATATATATATATATATATATATATATATATATATATATATATATATATATATATATATATATATATATATATATATATATATATATATATATATATATATATATATATATATATATATATATATATATATATATATATATATATATATATATATATATATATATATATATATATATATATATATATATATATATATATATATATATATATATATATATATATATATATATATATATATATATATATATATATATATATATATATATATATATATATATATATATATATATATATATATATATATATATATATATATATATATATATATATATATATATATATATATATATATATATATATATATATATATATATATATATATATATATATATATATATATATATATATATATATATATATATATATATATATATATATATATATATATATATATATATATATATATATATATTTTCTAACAATAATGTGGTGAAAATATGAGTGACGTAATAACACCAGCGTTAATATTTCAATTTAGGAAAAATACCTTCTGCGCACTCAGTATAAGTGGCAAAATATTATTATTATTTAATTCACTATTAATTAATTATTAACAATATTAGTTGTGCTTATTTCAAACGAGGGTCATTATTTTGAAATTTACATTCACGGAAATTATGATTATTTTCATGTTACGAAAAATACTTTTTGCGCGCTTATTTTAATTGGCAAAGACTTACTATTTCAAACAATAATTCAGGTTACATAAAGCAAAATTGAATGCTATTATTATCATTAGGAACCAACAACGGTGGAAGTGTTATGGATTTTTTATTAATAAAGATACTGTTTGCGTACTTAGGGCAGTTTAAAATTTATCATTCACTTTTCTTTTTGGTCTTAAAGAATAATTCTAGTTGTACTGATGGGAGTAAATATTATTTTGACTGTTTCGATTAGAGCTCTGCGATAATTATCTTATTAAAATTGATAACTAATTAATATATCTCACATCGTGAACCCTGCTTCAATACTTACCTACGAAAAAGGTGAATAATAAAACACGCACCTTACAAGCAGGTAACCCTTAATTCACTGAAATAAATGCCAAGGTGAAACACAGCTTTAGGTATGCCACCGCCGATTTTTATATATTAAAATTTTTTTACATTTACAGCTGTATTCTGGTTGTTTACTAATCTCACCACATTAACAAGTTCAAAGGAAAATAGTTAAGCATTAACAGTTGTTAATAATTGGTATTCTGGCTGAAAATTGACACTCGCCGCCGCTTGGCCAACATCTTACCGTGATCCATCGGTGGCTGCCACCATCGGACGCTGCATCCGAAATCCTGAAAACGTGACCATCGCCTGGACAACCAACTTTACTGTATACTCGCACATTTAGCATTTTTTAATAAAATTAGAAATCTTTTGAAATCTTTAAAAATTCTTTTAAACTTTCTAAATTTAAAAATCGTGAAAAAATATATAGCGAAAAATGCACAGCGCTGATTATTAAGTTCAAATACGAACCTTACAAAATACGAAACCGATGAAACGCATTGAAGCGTGTACATAAATTGTACGAGTATGTTTTACGTAACATTCTCAATAATTCAATACATAAGTAAATGCTTGAACTTCAGACTATCAATATTCCGTATAGATATTATTAAATTCTTTGATATTACAAACAAAAATGACCAACATAATCTTGTTCAACACCAAAAATTATGAAATTTTCTAAATCGAAAAGTAGTTTCAAGCATATTTGGCGAGCTATAATGGATCAATATATTGGTTTATTGATCCTTTTTTTAATAATTAACGATAAAATTTAGTTTATACCACATTCCAAAATGCAGACAGCACTGATTTCATACGAATGCTTAAAAATGTAATTAAAACACTACGAGCCGCATAAGCAGGTAACACTAAAAGGTCAAATCTAACTGCGAGGTCAAAAAATAATTAAGGTATGCCAATGCCAGTATTTATATGCATTTTCTCTTTTAAGATATTCTCTTAAGGATGAGTTTATCACAATTATGTTGAAGAAATAAGATGTGTGCAAGTAAATGCAAATAAATCATTTAAGATATATTTTCAATTACATTAATTCAATAATTATTAATAATTACATTTACAAACAAATTTTTTTAAATATTTGTTTAATTAATTTTACCATCACTCATATTGTAAAATTTCATTTCACATTTCATACCGTTTATATTCTCATAAAATATTAACAAAATTTAATTTAAGGTGAAGATTATTAAAAAACATGTAATAAAATTTATTGCTTAGGCGAGTGATTAGCAAACATGGAAATGAAAACAAAGCCCTTCACTTGGATTTAGGATAATCTTAATAAAGCAACATGCAGAATTTGTTTATGTAAATTGTTTTAAATATTTATTTAATTTATTTTAGCCTCTTTGGAATACTTTGCCCCATTAGATGTCACATTTTGCGAATCACTAATTTATTACACGAAATTTCGTTTCATTTATTTTCTCTCAATAGCGCAATGTTTTCACAGATAAATTAATAGATATATTATGGTCATCAAACAAAATATGCACACAATGCATGTACACAGCTTAATAGCTTGAACACATAGAAATTACTGCTTCTGCCGGCAGTAACAGCATTTCATTATTGACCACATAGACTTCTCGGACAGAAGGCAGTAAATGTCAAAATGTTTTACAAAATGTAAACAAGAAGTTAGTGTAGGAATAATTCGTTCATGAACAGTTGAGAAAAAATTTTATTGATATACAAAAATATAAAATTAATATCAAATAATACCATATAAAAATAATATCAAATAATATAATAACATGATAAAAATATATAAATTTTTATATTATAATAATAACAAAAATGGCGACAGAATAGGTATGGGCACCGAAAAGACTGGCGTCATGATCTGTGGTAGTTGCACATTTCCAGTCGTACTAAAGTAGAAAAAGTATAATTTGTGCCGATAAAATACGTTAAAATTTAGCTTACGCTCTGTGAGTCTGCACCTTATCGAAGAATGACATCACCTCGGAATACCACCACATTTTTCGTGGCAATGTTGCAGCGCTACCGGAGGGAAATAAAACCTTTTTCTTCCGGCGGTAGGCATCCCGAAAGATTTTCCATCTCTTTTTGGTTGCTTCTCCTAAAATTTTATTGATAAATCGTTTGTCCACGTACTACAGATAAAATGCTTACTGTCCAAATCCAAGCTCTGACCAATGCTTTCCCAGGGCATATCCTTATGAGCGCAATTGTTATAGTTATTATTCCCCAAATCGTATAAGTAACGTTTGCTTCTCACCAGCTCAATCAAGCGTTCGTCGACAACCATGTTAAATATAACGATTCGTATAGATAAATATT
>OZ016503.1:13477778-13500220 GCA_963966595.1 Physocephala rufipes
ATTCTTTTTCCTTCCTTATTGGATTTATTTCGTCGGAGACTTGTTGTACTTCATTGTTACATATTTCATTGCTTTGCTCATTGTTTTCAACTTGATTAACAGATAAATTTGATTCTGATTCTTTTTCAGATATTTCAAATTGATAATTGTATGGAATTGGCTTCGGTCCTGGGTCTACAATTTTAAAGTCTACAGCTTCTTGTACTTTTCGATTATCCTGCATGATGGTTTAAAGTTCATCACAAAATATGACGTCTCGGAAATTTTTAATTTTATTTTCATTTTCAAAGTATATACGATGACCTTTTATATTATTATCAAAGCCTACAAAAATTCCTTTTATACCTTTTGAATCCCATCGTTTTCTTTTAAATTTTGGAATAAGTGCAAAGATTTCACAACCAAAGACTCTTAAATATTGTATTTCAGGTATTTTGTTGTACCATAATTCAAAAGGTGTTTTTTTGAATTAATTGAACTTGGACCAGTACGATTTAAAACATACAAAACTTGATTTACAGCTTCTGCCCAAAGTTTCTTTGGTAAATATTTTGCTTGTAGTAAACTTCTTGCTAATTCGACTAGAGTTCTTATTTCGCGTTCAATAGCACCATTTTGTTCCGAGGTATATTCTACTGATCTTTGATGTTGGATGCCTCTGTTTTCTAAGTAATTTTTAACTGAGTTATTAATAAATTCCTTTCCGTTGTCTGTTCGAAAAATTTTTATGTTAACATTTTTATTTTTTATGAAATTGATAAATTCATTAATTCTTTCATTTGTTTCATTTTTGTGTTTTAGAAAGTAAACCCATTTAAATCTTGAGAAATCGTCTTTTAAAAGAAGGAAGTATAATGAATTACTTAATGATGCTTCTTCCATAGGGCCACAAATATCAGCGTGAATTACTCCACGTATTTTGGAACGATTTTCACTTGTTCTGTAAGGAAATTTATGTTGTTTTCCTTTACAACACCCCTCACATGGCTTGTTTAAAGTATTCTCATAACTAATTTTATACTTCTTCAACATGAAAAATATTTTGATGTACTAACCGTTGATGCCATAATTCTAATGTACAGGTACTTACAGTATTATGTGCAGTATAATTTGATTCCATATTATGATTTTTCAAAATTTTTATCTTTAGTTCAAATAGATTGCCATTCCGTTCACCAATAGCTTCAGTTTTTCCATTTATTATTAATTTGCAAGACATATTGTTGGATATCATCATATATCCCTTATCCATAGCAGTTGTTGCCGAAAAAAGGTTTACTTTAATATTAGGAATGTATAAGGCATTTTGTAAAAATTTTTCTTCTCATCCATATTTAGTTTTCATTAATACATTGATATTTCCTTCCACAACTGCATTAAGTAAAGATACATTACCAATTTTTATTTTTGTTGGTTCCTTGAAATCTCTAAATGTACAAAACCATTCACGATGGTAAGTCATATGCTCTGATGCACCTGAATCTATTATCCACTGTTCATCTGAATAATCTGAATGTTTATGATCACTCATAAAAGCATTTGAATTGTATGAATTATTATATGATCTTTTTTTGTAAATATTATAATTATTACGATTATTATTATTATTATAATTATTATTATTATTATAATACTTATTACGATTATAATGTGTATTTCTCCATAAGGGACAGTCCTTCTTCCAATGGCCTTCTTCATTAGATTTGAAGCATTTTCCTGGTTTCTTATTTTTCCAATTTTGGATCGGTTTTTGTATTTTTGATGTGAAAGCTTTTGAATCAATATTATCATTATTTTGTCTTGCTTGTTCTAATATTAACCGATTTGTTATATTTTCTAATGTCTTTTTATCTTCAGTATATGATTCCCAAGCAGTTATGAAATAATTATAAGATGATGGTAATGTCATTAGAACTTTTGTAATACTCATTTCCTCAGATAGGGAGTCACCAAGGTTCTTTAATCTATCTGCTAGTACTTCGATTCTTGAAATATGCCCTTCAATGGAGTCTTCAGCATTCTTTTGAAGTTGGTAAAAATTTTGCCGTAGTAGATGAATACTAACATCTGATTTTACTTCATATATTGAATTTAATTTTCTCCACATGTCATAACTGGTTTTACAGCACATTAGATACTTTAAAATATGATTATCCACGGCTGCTATAATGGTTCTTTGAGCTTTTATATCTAATTTTCCTCATGATTCTTTTTGCATCCCTGCTACTTGAGCATCTCCATTTCCATCTCCACTAGGTTGTGATGGTTTTTCTTTGCTTCCATCTACAATATTGTATATCTCTAAAGACTTCAAAATAATACTTATCTGGAGTTTCCAAGAACTCCACTTATCTTGCCCATGTAGCTTCTCCATTTTAAAATCTTCCATTTTGCTTTTAGAATTGATGTGTTGATTTCTTCTGTATTTATTATCTTCTCTTGAATTAATCTTCTTGATATTTTAATATCCTTTCTTTTTATATGACTGGGCCCATAACCTATTAAAAGTCACAAATTAAAAGTACTAATAGGACTAGTATAGATCAGAGAAAATTTTATTCTGAGAAAAAATTTTTAACATATAAAAACATGAAGCATAACAAGTTTTCAATATTAAGTTTAACAATAAGCAATTACTCCGAATTTAATTCGCCCAGAAAATGTAACAGGTAAGAGTAATTTTCAAAGTCATCGGAATAAATGACTGATACATATTGGATAAATTCCAGGATTGCTCTCTCGCTATGTTATGGATGACGCTTCTATATTTCCTTCATGTGAGAAATGGTTAACGAGATCTGGACGCTAGTGCTGCTCCCGACAGAAAACCAATTTTAATGGTACAAGCTTTACTTTTCGCCACAACAGTAAAAATGCATACATAAGAAAGATTTATGCATTTCCACGTCACCCAAGAGGTATGCACGTTGGCGCGTTACCGGTTTTTTATGGATGTCCGATTCCCCAGTAGGCCAATACCACCCATATACAAATACACAAGATACATTAATTTTTTAAATTATACATTGTTGGTGACATAAAACTGTATAATAATATATAAAAAATACGAAACCGATGAAACGCATTGAAGCGTGTAAATAATCGTATGAGTATATTTTACATAACAATCTCAATAATTCAATACGTAAGTAAATGCTTGAACTGAAGACTATCAAAATTCCGCATAGACATTATTGAATTCTTTGATATTACAAACAAAAGTGACCTACATAATCTTGTTCAGTACCAAAAATAATGAAAATTTCTAAATCGAAAATTAGTTTTAATCTCATTTAGCGAGCTATATTGGTTTAATATTTTGGTTTATTGATTCTGTTTTTAATAATTTACGATAAAATTTAGTTTATACCACAATCCAAAATGCAGACAACACTGTTTTCATACATCTGCTTAAAATGTACTCAAAACACTCTGAGCCGCATAAGCAGGTAACACTAAAATGGTCAACTCTAGTTGCTAGGTCAAAAAATAATTAAGGAATGCCAACGCCAGTATTTATATGCATTTTCTTTTTTAAGAGTTTCTCTTAAGGATGAATTAATCACAATTATGTTGAAGAAATAAGACGTGTGCAAGTAAATGTAAATAAATCATTTCATATATATTTTCAATGTGAATACTGAATATATTGAATTGAACTAAACTATTCAGGATAGATATTTTACTTCAAAAAAAATGCGTCAAAAAAATTACAAAATTTTACACGACCGAAACTCACGTACACGGATTATGTATATGGATGCGTAATTCACCAAATTAAATGTCACGTATGACATTTCATGAAAATATTTAACAAGAGTTCGCTTCGGCGGCTTGTTTTGAAAACACATTTTGTGCTCTATTTTGAAGTGAAAATAATAAGAAAAAGGATCACGAACAAGAATTTAAATTCAATAAGTTCTATAGATAAAGTTTAAGTAAAAGAAAATATTAATACGTAAAAGTAGAACATAACACGAACTTCAGCCAGAATTCGGATGGGCTGGCCAACACCACTTTGAGCTGGCCAACACCACTAGTGTCTTATTTTCATGTCACCACAAATCCCAAAAACATTCCAAAATAGAATAAAGAGCTGATGAATATTTTAGAATCCCGTAGGAAGGAACAGCAAGAAAGAGTTGAGGACGATGTTGACATTACTCCGGATGAACTCAATATTGCCATGAATAATGGCAGTAACTCTGTGAAGAAATATACCATTTCTTTACATTATTCATTTCCCCACTACATTTATATTTACTACATTTTAACACAAACAAGCATAGGACTGGAACTAATTCGACGCTTGCGTCACAAAGCAGAGCACTGGAAATGTCCCGTAAAATCAGGCGATCTTTTATGAAGAAAAGTAAGAGAGCACAAAAATGGCACAGTGGAGGCAAATAAAAAGGAACCCTGAACAAACAGAGAAACACAACAATCAACAAATAAATACCCAGATACACAATATAGTAAACAGAAACATACAAAGCGACAAATAAACATAAGTGAACACACACATAAACACAAAGGAGCAAAATATTACAATCACAGAAAATCACGAAACAAAAATAAACACACACACACAAAGAAACAACATTACAAACAAATCACATAGGAAAAATATCACAAAGGAATTTTACATAGGACGACCAATTTCGAAGTACATAAAATAAACATAAAGACCAAAGGTCGAAACCTAAAGTCAATAACCTGAAATATATAAATATATTTTCAAGGTTAACATTTTTCTTGTCGTTCACATAAAAAAATAGGTAAGCTGAAATGTAACGAAACAAGTAGCAACAATATAGTGGGTGATCCGCTATAGGATACCGTTTCCGATAAACAACAATTCACATCAAAACTTGTTTTGATGTGACTATAAAATCGAGTGTGAAAGCTTACTCGATCTCTTTTGGATCTCACAGTTCAGACGGTAAGTCCCACCTCATGTATTATAAATTAATTTATACTTTGGTCGAGTGCTTTTAAGCGGACGCTAATAGTATAAAACTAACCAGTAGTGGCTGAGTGCTTTTAATCGGACGCCAATTAGTTATACTAACTCACAGTAGTAACTTAGTAATTTCTTTGATCTTGTAAATTAATTTATACTTTGGTCGAGTGCTTTTAAGCGGACGCCAATAGTATAAAACTAACCAGTAGTGGCTGAGTGCTTTTAAGCGGACGCCAATTAGTTATATTAACTCACAGTAGTAAATTAGTAATTCCTTTGATCTTGTAAATTAACTTATACTTTGGTCGAGTGCTTTTAAGCGGACGCCAATAGTATAAAACTAACCAGTAGTGGCTGAGTGCTTTTAAGCGGACGTCAATTAGTTATACTAACTCACAGTAGTAACTTAGTAATTTCTTTGATCTTGTAAATTAACTTATACTTTGGTCGAGTGCTTTTAAGCGGACGCCAATAGTATAAAACTAACCAGTAGTGGCTGAGTGCTTTTAAGCGGACGCCAATTAGTTATATTAACTCACAGTAGTAAATTAGTAATTCCTTTGATCTTGTAAATTAACTTATACTTTGGTCGAGTGCTTTTAAGCGGACGCCAATAGTATAAAACTAACCAGTAGTGGCTGAGTGCTTTTAAGCGGACGCCAATTAGTTATATTAACTCACAGTAGTAACTTAATAATTCCTTTGATCTTGTAAATTAACTTATACTTTGGTCGAGTGCTTTTAAGCGGACGCCAATAGTATAAAACTAACCAGTAGTGGCTGAGTGCTTTTAACCGGACGCCAATTAGTTATATTAACTCACAGTAGTAACTTAATAATTCCTTTGATCTTGTAAATTAACTTATACTTTGGTCGAGTGCTTTTAAGCGGACTTTTTAGTAAATTAGTAATTCCCTTGATCTTGTAAATTAACTTATACTTTGGTCGAGTGCTTTAAAGCGGACGCCAATAGTATAAAACTAACCAGTAGTGGCTGAGTGCTTTTAAGCGGACGCCAATTAGTTATATTAACTCACAGTAGTAACTTAATAATTCCTTTGATCTTGTAAATTAACTTATACTTTGGTCGAGTGCTTTTAAGCGGACGCCAATAGTATAAAACTAACCAGTAGTGGCTGAACGCTTTTAACCGGACGCCAATTAGTTATATTAACTCACAGTAGTAACTTAATAATTCCTTTGATCTTGTAAATTAACTTATACTTTGGTCGAGTGCTTTTAAGCGGACGCCAATAGTATAAAACTAACCAGTAGTGGCTGAGTGCTTTAAGCGGACGCCAATTAGTTCATACTAACTTGCAGTAGCACAGTAAATCTTTTGAATTTGTTATAAATTAACTTATACTTTGGCTGAGTGTTTTTAAGCGGACGCCAATTAGTTTATACTAACTTACAGTAGCATTGCACATCTTTGGAATTTGTTATAAATAAACTTAACTTCGCATAAAACATAACTTCGCACAAAACATAACTACACAAAAGTTTAATTTGTACAAAATTTATTTTATAAGAACCGTTTGTACAGAACAAAATGTATATGTAGAGAAAAATTGTTAAGTAGCACATTGAATTTTGTTAATTAGTTAAGTTCAAGAAAATTGGATAATTAAATAAAAAAATATAATTTTTAAAATAAAAAAAAACAAAGGCGTTTTATTTTCTTTGGACTACGAATCCCGGCGGGGCTGAGTATACCCCGGAAAAACATCGTTACAAATGGCGCCCGAGCAGGGACACTGGAAACACGGAAAAACAGTGACACGGAATATCAACGAGCAATCAAGGTAAAAAAAAAGAAATACAAACAGGACAAGTGAAAGAAAAAAAAACTAATACACGTGAGAACAGTCTACAAGAAAAATAAATAACAACAAATAAAACAATTCTAACAGTGCGAAAAAAATATAATAACATTAAAGAACATAAAATAATAATAACATTTTAAAAAAACATATATATATATATATATATATATATATAATTGCTAATTTTAGGTGTTTAGGGGGGAGGGTGTTTTTGTTGCGTGCAAGCAAATGGATTGCTAATGAAAAACAGACTTTATCTAAGGAAACTAACGAAGGTTTTGTATACTAGAATAATTTCCAACGTCTTCTTAAAGCCAGCGTCGCAGTCTTTCCATTAGTTTCGGTTTGTGTAATAACGGCCTAAATACAATCTTTTTAATATAAATAATTTTTGTAGAAGCACAACATTTTCCAATATATTATAAATTTAAACACAATTTTATTGCTTTATTAAGTAGATTTCTCCTAACCTACTTTGAAATGCATGTTTAATTTTAACGAAAATCTCTGAATATTACTTCTAAAAATTCGTCAAGTACAAAAAATTGGCATTGATAATTGTAAGAGAAACATTGAAAATAGTTTAATTTTTAGGTTCCAGTCAATTATTAGAAATAAGAAAATTATAAAATATGGTAGTAATTGTTAAACGCCCCAAGATGTAAACAAGAATATAAACCAAAAATTCGTAACGAAAACTGAAAAATAAAGGAATTTAAATTGTTTATACTAATTGTTTTATGCTGACAAACTACACAAACTACACACACAAAAATCCAACATATCATGGATTTTCATCATTTCGAATCAGTTGAAATGGTATGCGGCGCAATTTTTGTGGTGCATTTTTTAAATTTATATAAAAAATCATTTACAAATTTAGGGGTTCACCCTTCTACATTGATTACCACTCTATTGCACAGTAACAAAATTGGGTCTATGGACGTGCTTTTTCTTTAGCCCAAGTTCTTTAGTTTTAGGTCTTTATTGCCAGTTTCGAACTGCTCAATTTTGCCTCGTCATTCTAGTTGTCTTTCAACTTTTTTGACGTAGCTTTTCTCGGGAAAGTGTCGTCCACAAGAGTATGAAATAGTTGAACAGTTGAAAACCAACCGGTAAGACGAAATGAGATGAATCTTGGAATAAATACATATATTATAATTTCACCTATCAGTACATGGGGAATGTTATGGTCAATTAATCGTAGTAAGCACATTTTAAAATATATTCCCTAGACACTCTTTTGTAGATATTCTATTAATTAAAGTCGTTAATCTTTGCAAAATTAACGCAGTTTCCCCAAGTTGTCTCGTCTCGCCGCGTGTCCACCCGTCAACGAACTATTTGATAAAGCTATAAACGGCAAGACATCACCTATAAAAGACTCAAGCAGGTGAAAAGCAACTGTAAAAATAGAAGTCAAGATAGAACAAGCTGATTCTTGGAATAAGCGCTTAAGTATAAATTTATATAAATTTCACAATTTTACAAACTATTCCTCAAAAGGAGTACAAATGGGTTGATACTATAAACCGGTTTACTCTACCGGTTTTGAAGAAATCATTTCATCGTTTCAAAGTACGACGAAAATTTTGTAAATAATTACGATTTCATTTGCATACTAAGCATTATTTGAATTTACAAAAATAAAATTGACTTACCTTTGCGAAACGAGTCTATAATTGCCAAGCTTGCTTATGAATTGATACATTAAAATTAAAACGTATATCAAAGCATTGGCAACGATATAAATAAAATACGTAGCAGTTATTTGCTTTAATGGAGACAGTTGTAGATCTTTTTCGTTTGGAATTCTGAAAAAATAATGAAATTTTCTAATTCGAAAAGTAGTTTCAAGCTCATTTAGCGAGCCATAATGGTTTAATATATTGGCTTAATGATTCTTTTTTTAATAATTAACGACAAAATTTAGTTTATACCACATTACTAAATGCAGGCAACACCGTTTTCATACGAATGCTAAAAAATTTATTTAAAACACTACGAGCCGCATAAGCAGGTAACACTAAAATGGTCAAATCTAGCTGCGAGGTCAAAAAAAATTAAGGTTTTTATATGCATTTTCTTTTTTAAGGTTTTCTCTTAAGGATGAATTCATCACAATTATGTTAAAAAACTAAGATGTTTGCATGTAAATGCAAATTAATCATTTCATATATATTTTCAATGTGAATACTGAATATATTGAATTGAACCAAACTATTCAGTATAGAAAAATAAACAGTTAAATTATTTATATTACTTCAAAGTGAAGATAGAAAATATAAAGTAATTACCTAAATTCACATTATTATTAATAATTACATTATTAAATCAATTCTTTTTAATATTTGTTTAATTAATTTTACCATCACTTAAATTGTAATATTGACTTGAATGCTTTGATTAGCCTATTTAGAAAAACACTTCATTTCGAGAAATCATTAAAACGTTATACCACATTTCATTTCGTTTATATTCTCATAAAATATTAACAATATTTTAATTTAAAGTGAAGATTATTAAAACACATATACTGCAATTATTTGCTTCGGCGATTGATTAACAAACATGAAAATCAAAACAAAGCCCTTCACCTGGATTTAGGGTAATGTGAATAAAGCAACATGCAGAATTTGTTTGAGTAAATTGCTTTAAATATTTGTTTAATTTATTTTACCCTCTTTGAAATTATTTGCCCCATTAAATAAGTCACTCCATTTTTGCGAATCACTAAATTATTGCACGAAATTTCATTTCATTCATTTCCTCATGCTTACAAAAGCGCAATTGTTTTGCCAATAAATTATTAGATATATTATTGTCATCAAACAAAGTATGAACACAATGCATGTACACAGCTTACAGCATGAAAGTGTACATGAAATAGAATTTAATTTTATAGATCAATATCTAAGTTGGAATATCTAAACAAAGGTGGTGGGAATTTTAGACCGAAATGTCATTAGGGTCTGAAATTCAAATATTGTTTGGGTCTGTAACATGCAATTCCTCGAATTGTTTGGGTCTGAAACATCGATTTCCTGGAATTCCATTGATTGTTTGGGCCTGAAAGTCACTAACCCTACTTTACAAAAACCAAAATCAGAGCTGCAATGTTAGAAGTTTCCTATCTCTTTATCTATGCTTTTCAATTAAGCTTTCCAACAATATATTTCCAACAAACGCCGTTGGAAAATGTGGCTCTTGTTATGCAAAAATAAACGAGAAGTTATTCGCTTCCCTTTTGTGTTTCCTTATGGCCTTATTGCACAAACCAAAACGAATGGAGACTGCGACTATGGCATTGAGAAGATGCTCGGAATTTTTGTCGTATAGCCGAACTCACACAGGGGACATTTGTCTCGGGAGACGTCAAATTTATTGTTGTTTCATTAGCAAAGGCAGACAAAACGAAGAACCCACGTTTTTCGTCGAAAGCGACGCCATCGTTACGTTTCGTCTTCGTCTTGCATTTTAAGGGCATATGTTAATATGGAACGAGCACAATAATTGGATAGTTTTCCTTATTGCCGCACTCACACAGGGTACATTTGTCTTGGGACACGTCAAATTTGTTGTTGTTTTACAAGCAAAACGACGATATAACAGTGGACTAAGAACGAATGAATTTGTTCCTTGTGCGATACTTGTGTCCTTTGATATTAACTGGGGATACCAAACAGCGAGTTGTCGTATCGATAAAACAGAATATTGCGACTGTAACCAGGCATGCACTTGTATTGTATTTACAAAAGAGCATTATGAACTTGCGGATGGTTTGTTCGATCGAGGTTTTTGCTAGGACTACAAACGTAAATTATATTATTTTTGCTAGAATTTTTTGACAATATCTTATTTTATATATTAGAACCATGCCTTCGCCTATATTGTTTCACAAATGTCTATGCCTTGTGCATTAGAATACTATGTTTACAAATATTTGCACTTTAGGTGCACATTTTTAGGAAAGGAATCCAACAGTCCATCAAATTCTAAGACAACTCTAACATTAAACAATATAAAACTAAAAATTAAAAAATAGCTAATTAAGAATAACTAAAGAACTAATAACTTAAAATAATAACAAAAATTTAAGAACAACTATGAATGTTGTGAGCGGTATCGGGGACAAATAAATGAATAGTTCCATATCTCAAATTTACATATAAAAACAGGTACATTTTTTCACAAATGTGTAATTCTGAGTGTAAATGTTTTATATATGCACTAAAATTTGAAGCTATTGTTTGCTTAACCAAACAATTTGAAGTAATTTGTGAAAAACAAAATGGAAAATATGTTTTATTATGGATGCTATTTTCAATCCCCGGTCTATTCCCGAAGTAGCTAAACCATGATAACTGCTTAAACCAAAGGTTAAACCAAACTGCGAGTGTGAAGATTTAAGATAGTTCTCCGTAAGGTGTCTATAAGTCACGGTTAATATAGTTAGTCCATTAGTTTTGCTTTTCTTTCTCCCTGCTGAATTTTAGGCCAGAAATCATTAGTGATTGCTTAAAATTCTTCCAATTGTGAAATATTTATGATTTTGTAATAAATAAGAGGTAATTGCTTATTTAAGTTCAAACGGGCTGATCTTACGTAGTTAAACTATAACAATCGTAAAGCATCTCGGTCTGATAAAAATTCTATTTAAGTGAACTATTATGATGCATATATATTTAATTTAATTTATTTATTTTATTTCATTTATTTAACTTTATTTTATTTATTTAACTTTATTAGGAGAACCAATCAATGCACATCCTCGGCCCTAATATACTCGCAGAATATTCTAGAAATCTTAACATTTCTGTGAACTTCTGCAATTAGGCTAAATTAAGATAACATAGAATCTAACGGCTCTATTCTGGTTGTTAACTAAACAAGCTTTTATGTTAAGTTCTTGTTAAAGAATTTGTTAATTTCGATATTTTGAAAAAACATTAACAGCGTAAAATATTTTAAAGTTCACCACGTATGGTGACTTTCTGTTTGACGTTTACGAGCTGTTTAATTTAAAAAAAATAAATTTTGAATGAAAACAATACTGAAACCTGCGAAAAGTGAGTTGATTTTGTACGTTTCTCTATTTGAAGTTTATGTATTTTCTTTATATGTTTCAGGAAACCAAATTTCCAACGATCAACAGAAGAACAATTGTCTTTTTTTGTGGAGTTTTGCCGGCAGCATCCAGAATTGTTAGCTGGAAAAAATACTCCGCAAAACCCGGCAATGCTTCAAGAGCGATGGGTAGAGCTAGCTGGCGGTCTCAATGGTATGAGAGGTCCCACCAGAACTCCGGCCAAGTGGAAAGAGGTAAACTAAAAGAAAATAATTGCAAATGCAGTAAATATTATTTTTTACAGAACATGGGTGTCTGGAAGAGTCAGCTTCGCGGACGTGCACGGCAACGTGAGGCGGAGTTGCTGCTGACGGGGGGAGGGTCTCTCAACAATCGGCCGCTCAGTGCTCTTGAGGACCGTGCTCTGAGCACTTTCGGCAATGCTGTCGTTGATGGCTTGGGCCAAGTTGGCGAACTGGGCATGGAGGTATTAATTTCTATATAATATTGTTTCATTTTTCATCTGTATTATAATTCAAGGGTTCTGTTCTACCACAGCTGTCTACCACTGCCCCGTTTATGCCATCAAAAGCCAACAGTGGGCCATTTTCGCCCCACGTGACTAGCGCTTGGCCGTTTTCGCCCCCAACCGTCTGTCCTGGGCCGATATCGCCGCCAATTGTCAAAGCTGGGCCGATATCGCCGCTAATTGTCAGCACTGGACCGATATCGCCGTCAATTGTCAGCACTGGGCCGATATCGCCGCCAATTGTCAGCGCTGAGCCGATATCGCCGCTAGTGGTCAGTTCTGGGTGGTCGTCACCTCAAGTGGGATACTCAGAGCCTTTTTCGCCATCAGTCCAGAGAATCAGGTCGCGTGAAGTCGTGGAGCTTGTACTCAAAAGCATTGAAAGGCGCGATGCTAGAGAGGACCAGGCGATCCAGGCGAACCTCGCCACAGCAGCTGCATTAAAGGAGCTATGTAGCAGCATAGCACTTTTAGCTAACACCATACAAAATTTTAAAAAGAATTAATAAATAAAATAAAAAATAACAAACAATTTTGGTTTTGTTTTATTTATTAATTAAAACGTTAATTCTATAATTCAGTTGATATCTACAAACCAGAAATATACCTGTCACGAATTCTTTCACCTTCTCTTAATCTTGCAACGGTATCATTTAGAAAAACCTCATTGCTATCGTTATCTGTCCTTTCACTTTCGTCCACATTTACTGAGGCCTTTGTTAAAATATTGTGTAAGATTACACATGCATATACAATTTTTGCAGCTTCTAAGAAGTAGCCTTGATCACCAATCAGCCATGTATCCCGATTAAGTATATATTTCCTTACCATGTGTGCTCTTATCGAGGAAGCCGTCCATATGCCTTAATCGTGGCATGATCCGGGGTATTTGGCGTTGACCGATAAGAAAACGAGCCGATGATCACATATCTGCTTGAAGTTTTATTTGTATTTTTAAAGCTCTGTACACTAACCGGAAAATAATATGCTTACCGCTTCCACATTGATACTGTAAAAACCTTTCCTGTTCATGTACAGATTCAAGGGTGCTTCCTCAGGTGACTTTGGTGCAACAATCGAGATGTGGGTGCAATCAATTGCACCTATTGTACCCTTTATACCAAAATTGCTGTGGAACCTATGGAAAAAATAAATTTTGGAAAGATTTGTTTCAGAACACATTACTTACCCTGTTTTTATCGTGGCCTTTTCCTCAATTGTTGTTGGAAATTTCACTTCATTTCCTTTTACCGAAATTATCAACGAAGCTATTTCGGCAAGATTTCTCGAAACCGACGATTGGCTCATGGGAAGAACGCAGTAATTTTCAACGCATTTTTGGAAGGACCCATGTCCGAAGAAATATAAAGCCGCTAAATATCTAGATAAATACGGCAAGGATGCTTTTTGGCAGTCGTACGGTTGCAGATCAACCATTAATTGCCGGCACAATGACTTCCTTATTCTAAAGTTTTTAAAAAACTCCTCTTCAGGTAAAGCAAATGGGTCGCTGCTATCGCGTAGATGCCTTAAGAAGCGACGTCTTTTTAATTTTCTCTTCGCTCATCCTCATTAACGTGAGCATAAAGTAAAACGAACTCTTCCATATTTTTTAAAATTTTTGTCGTTTATTACAATTTTTAAATAAAAAAAGTCAACTGACAATGAAATCTCAATTATTTATGTCAAAAATATCTCTGTTAAGGCCTGATCGTTATTTAACAAAATAGTTGAGAATTTAGCTGTCAATTTTCAGCCAGAATACCAATTATTAACAACTGTTAATGCTTAACTATTTTCCTTTGAACTTGTTAATGTGGTGAGATTAGTAAACAACCAGAATACAGCTGTAAATGTAAAAAAATTTTAATATATAAAAATCGGCGGTGGCATACCTAAAGCTGTGTTTCACCTTGGCATTTATTTCAGTGAATTAAGGTTACCTGCTTGTAAGGTGCGTGTTTTATTATTCACCTTTTTCGTAGGTAAGTATTGAAGCAGGGTTCACGATGTGAGATATATTAATTAGTTATCAATTTTAATAAGATAATTATCGCAGAGCTCTAATCGAAACAGTCAAAATAATATTTACTCCCATCAGTACAACTAGAATTATTCTTTAAGACCAAAAAGAAAAGTGAATGATAAATTTTAAACTGCCCTAAGTACGCAAACAGTATCTTTATTAATAAAAAATCCATAACACTTCCACCGTTGTTGGTTCCTAATGATAATAATAGCATTCAATTTTGCTTTATGTAACCTGAATTATTGTTTGAAATAGTAAGTCTTTGCCAATTAAAATAAGCGCGCAAAAAGTATTTTTCGTAACATGAAAATAATCATAATTTCCGTGAATGTAAATTTCAAAATAATGACCCTCGTTTGAAATAAGCACAACTAATATTGTTAATAATTAATTAATAGTGAATTAAATAATAATAATATTTTGCCATTTATACTGAGTGCGCAGAAAGTATTTTTCCTAAATTGAAATATTAACGCTGGTGTTATTACGTCACTCATATTTTCACCACATTATTGTTAGAAAATATATATATATATATATATATATATATATATATATATATATATATATATATATATATATATATATATATATATATATATATATATATATATATATATATATATATATATATATATATATATATATATATATATATATATATATATATATATATATATATATATATATATATATATATATATATATATATATATATATATATATATATATATATATATATATATATATATATATATATATATATATATATATATATATATATATATATATATATATATATATATATATATATATATATATATATATATATATATATATATATATATATATATATATATATATATATATATATATATATATATATATATATATATATATATATATATATATATATATATATATATATATATATATATATATATATATATATATATATATATATATATATATATATATATATATATATATATATATATATATATATATATATATATATATATATATATATATATATATATATATATATATATATATATATATATATATATATATATATATATATATATATATATATATATATATATATATATATATATATATATATATATATATATATATATATATATATATATATATATATATATATATATATATATATATATATATATATATATATATATATATATATATATATATATATATATATATATATATATATATATATATATATATATATATATATATATATATATATATATATATATATATATATATATATATATATATATATATATATATATATATATATATATATATATATATATATATATATATATATATATATATATATATATATATATATATATATAGAAATTTCTATATATATTTATATATAAAAAGAATTATTTGAAATATAAATCGAACAATGCCGAAAACAAGAATATGCTGCAGTAACATAAGCTTGCAGCGGGACATAATTATATTCGTACATTTGCAGCGGGACATAATTATATTCGTTCTCAAAGGAAACTGTCCAGTGCCAAAGGTAAGCTCGCGAATTGGAAATTTTTGCTCGCTAATTGGTAACATTAAAAATATCGAGTTAGAGGTGTTTAGCTAATAAGATTAGCGTCGAAAATAAGACTCAATAATAAGGTTCTAGTAAGAATTTTCTAGATAGATACTAAATAAAGCAATTTTGGGGCTAGAACCACATCAAGTCAACAATTGGACGGAAGCTGAACCTTTCCATAATTTCCTAGGTAAGTGCAAAACTTGCTGTTGTTTTATATTTATATATTATTCTAGTTTTGATGGTTCGCCGTGGTTTCAGCCTGGGCGGGGGTGGGCGTACTCGTTGTATATTACTCACTTTTATATCATTGTATATTATGCACATTTATATCATTGTACATATAATAAAGGGTGCCAGTCCCGGGTGCATGGGCCCAAAATGGCAGTGACCTAGGCGTATGAGACGGTCACTTACCACGACTGTGGTACTCTCGGGTTCCGGAGCCTACCATATGGCTTAAAATTGGTACCACGGGAGACAAGCGATGAGATTCATAGCCAGTGTGTGTGCTAATAGCTTAGGCTAATAGTCACACCATCTGGTTTATACAGCCAGTATGTGTGCTAATAGCTTCGGCTAATAGTCACACCATCTGGTAAGTTATATTCCAAGCCCCACATGCTTGTCATTGGGTAGGCCCTTCGGGAGCTTCGTGGTGGCTGTGGTTGATACCCAAAGTTACGCGGGTACGAGTTTGGATGAGCTCGGGTGTGGTAATGCACTAAATCATTACCGGGTGCTGGGCCCCACAGACCGGAAGAGGTTTTAGATCGGCCTCGATGATACCTTAAGTGGAATGTCCATACCATGCATATGGCTTCCAAAGGTACAAACGCCACGGCTTGGTAACCCAGAGGCATTGGGCGTTGGTTGTCGCCATAAAGATAAAAGGTGCGTTCACAAAGTTCGCACTTGCAACCCCGTGCGGGATGGCCCGCCTTGAGATTAAGCCAACACGGCAGGTGCTCAAATAAAGCAAATGGCAGGAATCTGTACATATAATATTGGGTGCCAGGCCCGGCGTGGATGAAAGGCGACAAAATGGCAGTGACTAGTCGTGCTTGCACATAGTTAACTTGCCAAGAACTATGCAGACTAGCTCCGACATCTCACCAAAGATGTAAAAATGGTGCCACGGGTGGTGCGCATCTCATTTCGGGTCTTAATCCGACCCCGCTAATCCAAAGACCCACGTACACAGCGCATCGGTGGGTAGGCCCCTTGTGGGAGCTTCGTGGTGGCTGTGGTACAACCCAAAGATACGCGGGTAGAGACCAAAGAGTCTCCGCGTGGAGTTGCGTGAGGAGGCAGCCTCCGACAACTCAGAATGCCGGTGAGTAGCACACCGGCATTAAAGAGGTTTTAGATAGGCCTCGATCGTCAACCTGCGAGGAATGTCCTGCACGTCCCAGGCTTCCATAGGTACACAAATGGCGCAATAGGGCAAAGTTGATGCCGTGGCTGATGATTGCCAGTATATATGGTATTCACAAAGTCTACCTAGTAATACCGAGTGTGGGTAGGCGCACCGTGAGTTTAAGCCAACACGGCAGGCACTCACGTAAAACACCGAGTGGCATTTGTACATATAATTTTAGGGTGCCAGTCCCGGGTGCATGGGCCCAAACTGGCAGTGACCAAGGCGTATGAGATGGTCACTTACCACGACTGTGGTACTTCCTGGTTCCGGAGCCTACCATAGGCTTTAAATTCGTACCACGGGAGACAAGCTGACGAAAAATACAACCAGTATGTGTGCTAATAGCTTAGGCTAATAGTCACACCATCTGGTGTACATATATTCCAAGCCCCACATGCTTGTCATTGGGTAGGCCCTTCGGGAGCTTCGTGGTGGCTGTGGTTAAAACCCAAAGTTACGCGGGTACGAGTTTGGATGAGCTCGGGTGTGGTAATGCACTAAATCATTACCGGGTGCCGGGCCCCATAGACCGGCAGAGGTTTTAGATCGGCCTCGACGATACCTCAAGTGGAATGTCCATACCATGCATATGGCTTCCAAAGGTTCAAACGCTGCGGCTTGGTAACCCGGAGGCACTGGACGCCGGTTGTCGCCATAAAGTAAAAAAGGTGCGTTCACAAAGTTCGCACTTGCAACCCCGTGCAGGATGGCCCGCCATGAGATTAAGCCTACCCGGCAGGTGCTCATGTAAAGCCAATATAGGAATCTGTACATATAATTTCGGGTGCCAGGCCCGTCGTGGACGTAAGGCGACAAAATGGCAGTGGCTAGTGTGCTTGCACGTAGTTCACTGCCAAGGAACTATGCACACTAGTTCCGAAGCCTTACCAAAGGCGTTAAAATGGTGTCACGGGTGGTGCGCATGGAATTCGGGTCTTTCCGATCCCGCTAATCCAAAGACCACAAGTATAGCGCATCAGTGGGTAGGCTTCTCACTTGTGAGATCTTCGTGGTGGTTGTTGGTACCACCCAAACTAACGCGGGTGGAGACCAAAGAGGCTCCGCGTAGAGTTGCGTGAGAAGGCAGCCTCCGACAACTCGGCAGCCGGTGGCCAAAACCGGCAGAGGTATTAGATAGGCCTCGATCGCCCAACCCAAAGTCTACCTAGTAATCCCGAGTGTGGGTAGGCCCACCGTGAGTTTAAGCCAACACGGCAGGCACTCACGTAAAACACCGAGTGGCATCTGTACATATCATTTTATATTAATATCCATACTATTATTTGGTATAATCGAGAATATTTAATTTCTATTGAATTACTTATCATGGTCTTAATTTACTTTAATTTGTCATGTAATTAACGATTCCATTATGCCATTTTTATTAACGGTTGTCATGTTTTAATTGCGCAATATAACAAATAATATATATTACTAACGTGCTAACATTATGTATCAAATTATGTTTATGTATAGAATTCAATTATGTTTATTTATTGTAAGGATGAAATAGGCCAACTGGGAAACCGAACACCCAAAAAATCAGTAACGCATCACAGTGCATACGTCATGGGTGATGTGGAAACGCAGTTATTGTTCACATAATTGTATAAAAGAAAGTATACAGTATTTACACAGTTTGTTAAAATGTTATGTTAATTAGTTGTAACAAAATATAAATGAGCTAAAAATAGTTAAAAATTTCAAATATTATATTAAAAGATAAGAGTATTACAAGCATATATAATACAAATATTACAAATATCAAACAAAGGCAAACAGAAATTACATATATAAACTTAATTCTCTAAACAAATGAAATTATGTATTGATTACAAAATTATTTCATTCAAACGAACTCAATAATTTGGATGATATTGAACTGTGACTAGGGCAGCATAGTGAAATACGCAATCGGCACCATCCAAGGCTTTATCCACCGCTTCCTATTTACAAATATCAACAATAAAAGAATGAAATTGTGGGCAGAGAGATGAATCTGAAAAATTAAGGAAATCTGAGAAATGAAAGCTATAAAAGCGTTGGAAAAATAGGCCGTATTCATTTACCACGGATACTTATTAAGGCAATATACGGCACAAGATCCGCTAAAACAACTTCACGAATGTGTAGAGAATCCTCGTATTAAGTCAAACGTTTGATGATATGTTGGCCGATAAAATCGCTACCACCGGTTACCAAAACCACTTCTCCATTAAATGAGCTAATAAAAGAATAATTAACTTTCGATATCTTTGGATGTTTCACCAAAAAGACTTACCGCAAATATCATGACTTGCGAATAGAATGAAGGACATTCCCGAGGTAATGGAAAACTAAAAAAAGCTGACTTTTAAAAATTTTAAAACTGGCGGAAAACGCGATATTTTACGTTTAGAGCTTACTTTCGGTGGGACACGACTGAAATTATGTGTTATCACATTGCGGTTATCCTGAACGGGGATCTGAGGGCACTGTATTTCTGTCCTGAGTATGGACACCACGCGCAGATAATTTAAAAGAGCCGTGTTTATTAATTTTAAATTTATTTTCGAATTTAATTGAGAAACATTAGCAGAATGCTTGCAGAAAAATTAATACGAAGAATTGTTAATATCATCTGTTTATATTGTATTATCACGAAATGTCATACGTGACATGACCACGGTGCAATACGCACCCATATATAAAAGCCCAGTAGGTGAGTTTCGCTCGTGTAAAATTTTGGTTTTTTTTGCCTCGTTTATTTGAGTTAAAAGAGTGTCCTATCTCATTATCTCTGCGCATTGCAACCAGAGACAACGAGATAGGAAACTCTTTTCCCGAAAAAAATGTATCAAAAAAATTTCAAAATTTTACACGACCGAAACTCACGTACGGGGTTATGTATATGGTTGCGTAATTCACCAAATTAAATGTCACGTATGACATTTCATGAAAATATGTAAACAACAGTTCGCTTCGGCGGCTTGATTTGAAAGCACATTTTGTGCTCTATTTTGAAGTGAAAATAATAAGAAAAAGAGTCACGAACAAGAATTTAAATTCAATAAGTTCTATAGATAAAGTTTAAGTAAAAGAAAATATTAATACGTAAAAGTAGAACAGGAACATCATTACCGCCACGCAAAATCGCCCCTATTTTTGACGTTTTTTGTTGTTGTTTTTGGTGTTGTTGTAAACGAAAGCAACAACAAATTTTTTGTCGAGTTCGCTTAATTTCTGAGAAAAAAGGCCTTGAAGTTGAAAATCCTTTAGGCTATATCTCGTAAACTAAACCTGTAGCTGTATAATAAAGCACTCAAATTGTAGGTAATGATATATCGATTTTTCTTAAAAAATTTTCAGTTTTTTGATAGTGCTGAAAGCATAGTGTTTGAAAATATTAAGTGAATTGAATAAAGTATTTATAACGATTGAATTATTGGAAATTTTGCACGAAAGTAAACTTATAGCTTGAGCACATAGAAATTACTGTTTCTGCCAGCAGTAACAGCATTTCAGCATTGAACACATAGATTTCTCGGGCAGAAGGCAGTAAATGTCAAAATGCTTTGCAAAATGTAAACAAGAAGTTTGTGTAAAATATTCCGTTCATACAGTTCAAATAAGAAACAAAAAAAACAGGATAAGAAGAACAAGGGTAGCAGACGGCAGTAATATTAGAAATTTTCAATCTATTACCTGGCAGAAACTGCTTTTACTGCCCGACAGAAATTATTTCTTTCTCACTTCCCATAAGAGCCAATGTAAATTTTGACATTTCTGCTACTGCCGGCAGAAACAGTAATTTCTATGTGTTCAAGCTTTATATGTGCTCAAGCTATTATGGGAAATTGAGAAAAAAATAATTCCTGTCGAGCAGTAAATGCAGTTTCTGCCCGATAATAGATTGAACATTTCTAATTTTACTGCCGTCTGCTACCCTTGTTCTTCTTATTTTTTTTTCTTATTTGAACTGTATGAAAGAGAACAATTCTAATTAATATTAATTTATGCCAGGGTGAAATGTAAGTATTTAGTTGAAAATGTATGTTAATTATTCAAATATATAGTTAATATTTATCTATACGTATCGTTATATTTAACATGGTTGTCGACGAACGCTTGATTGAGCTGGTGAGAAGCAAACGTTACTTATACGATTTGGGGAATAATAACTATAACAATTGCGCTCATAAGGATATGCCCTGGGAAAGCATTGGTCAGAGCTTGGATTTGGACAGTAAGCATTTTATCTGTAGTACGTGGACAAACGATTTATCAATAAAATTTTAGGAGAAGCAACCAAAAAGAGATGGAAAATCTTTCGGGATGCCTACCGCCGGAAGAAAAAGGTTTTATTTCCCTCCGGTAGCGCTGCAACATTGCCACGAAAAATGTGGCGGTATTCCGAGGTGATGTCATTCTTCGACAAGGTGCAGACTCACAGAGCGTAAGCTAAATTTTAACGTATTTTATCGGCACAAATTATACTTTTTCTACTTTAGTACGACTGGAAATGTGCAACTACCACAGATCATGACGCCAGTCTTTTCGGTGCCTATTCTGTCGCCACTTTTGTTATTATTATAATATAAAAATTTATATATTTTTATCATGTTATTATATTATTTGATATTATTTTTATATGGTATTATTTGATATTAATTTTATATTTTTGTATATCAATAAAATTTTTTCTCAACTGTTCATGAACGAATTATTCCTACACTAACTTCTTGTTTACATTTTGTAAAACATTTTGACATTTACTGCCTTCTGTCCGAGAAGTCTATGGGGTCAATAATGAAATGCTGTTACTGCCGGCAGAAGCAGTAATTTCTATGTGTTCAAGCTATTAAGCTGTGTACATGCATTGTGTGCATATTTTGTTTGATGACCATAATATATCTATTAATTTATCTGTGAAAACATTGCGCTATTGAGAGAAAATAAATGAAACGAAATTTCGTGTAATAAATTAGTGATTCGCAAAATGTGACTTATCTAATGGGGCAAAGTATTCCA